>PVKA01027110.1:0-30904 GCA_004027165.1 Ctenomys sociabilis
CTCCTGTCTTTTCCTCTCCTCTGCTCTGCTCTGCTTTCCTCATGTCTCAACTTAAAAAGTAAGTATCATTTTTAATGGAAATAAAAAAAGACCAGAAAGGAATTTGCTGAGGCTCTCCATACATATTAATTATTGCAGATATAGAATCTGCCTTCTGTGAGAGCAGAGAGAATTCACCAAGAGGTGAGGTCCCATCCACTTCCCAAGAGGAGGGAAAATGTCATTACACCGTGGCGCCAGGTGGTCTGAAGCCCACTTTGAGTCCTTGGACATCCTTGCTGGGTATGAAAAGTATGAGATTAGCACAAAACTAAGAAGCAAATCCTTACCATGTCCCTCTCTGATGTGATACGTGTGATTTTGGAATGTTCTCTAGAACAACCTGGCCAGGCTGGGGGACATAGGACGTGGCCCCCACTGCCGTTCCCTCTGCCTCTGACCCTGTCCCTTGCGGGTGTCTTTCAGCTGCCCTCTCCCAAGGACGGTGTCCTTGTTCACGGGATGTTCATGGATGCTTCTCGGTGGGATGATAGCGACATGGTCATCGAAGACGCGCTGCCAGGACAGATGAATCCCGTGCTGCCTGTGGTGCACTTTGAGCCCCAGCAGAACTATGAGCCGGCCCCAACACTATACCACTCCCCGCTCTACAAAACGGGGGCTCGGGCAGGAACCCTGTCGACCACAGGTAAGGACGCTGTTCCGATTGGTGCTACTGCTAGCAGGCAAAAGCTTCAGTTGAGCCCAGTGGTACTAAGGGACTGCTTGGGCCAACTAATTGTTCAAACATATAAATGGATTTGTTCTGAGTTAGGTTGCTATTATAGTTGATGCTCCTTTCTGTCAAAACTCATAGAAAAAAAAAAAAAGAAACTCACAGAACAAAATAGAGTTTAATAAGCAAAAACTTTAAGTTTCAAAATGATGGACTGAACAGACACTAAAATGTCTCTCTCACCAAATTTATTTTGGCTTAGCAAAGAAAAAGATTTTAAAATAGACTAATAAGTGGGAAACAATGCTACAAAACTCTGAGTGGACCTGAAACAGAGATAGAACTCTAGGGCCGGCCAAATAGCTGAGTGGATTAAAGCGCCTACTTAGGCAGGTGCAGGGGCTGGGAGTTGGATCCCTGGGTCTACCATGCTGGCCCCACCCCCGGGGCACCCTGAGATGGCGATTGAGACCAGGCGAGGGGGCACAGGCCTGGAATCCCAGCTCTTGGGAGGCTGTAATCATGTGGATCATGCAAACTCAATCTAGTAATGAGACCCTGGACACCCTGTAAACCCTTCCATAAAATACAAAAGAGAGAGAGAGAGCCCTAAAAAAAAAAAGGAACCAGATAGAAAGAAGAGGACCTCAACAGAGAAGCAAAGAGACAGATGAAGAATGGACTGCGAAAGTCCCCCAAAGTGACAAAGGGAAAGGTGACCCTGGAAAGAGCAGGCCCTCTGATATGTACCTACTAGGCACCCAGAAGACAGAATAGATAAGAGGGAACATTTGGGGGAAATGATAGCTAGTTTTCCAAGGCTAAAGAAACGTTTGAGTCCTGGCTTAAGCGACCTCACAAAGCAATAGGGTTAACTGGTGAAACAGTACCCATCTCACACAGTAATCAGGAAGGAATGTGTTGATGTTTGGAAGAACGCTTAGGGCAGTGCCCGGCACTCAGTGAGGACGGCCTATGTAAGTCACTTCAGTCACAGTGAAAACGTAGTAGACTAGACGGGCAGGCAGGTGAACTCCATGCTAGTGATCCTTACAGCAGCCCACTGGAGGTACCAGAACCAGGATTCTTTTTCCCTGGATGCAGATGTGAACCTAGGGTGATGGGATTAGCGAACTATGAAATAGCTCACTTTGAGGGTGAAGACCTTTGGTGTAAATTCATCCTAAACAGTCATGATCCAAGAGTCCTTGGATCCAGGGTACATTCACCTTCTTGGCATGGAAAAGGCACCCACGAGTGGTCCTCATCATCTCTGACCAGCGACACCCAGCAAGGAAGTCAGAGAGGCTGTGGGCTGTGGGCTGCGGGCTGCTTGTATGGAAAGTAATATGTGGTGGGCTCTGCCCACTAATCCACATCCAATTTAACCCAACCAACCACATCCTTGAGTATAGAAAAGCTTGGGTGATAAGGCTGGAGCAAAAGCATACATTGTATCTATGATCTTTGAACTTTTTTTTTTTTTTATTTTAGGGAAGGGTCTATAGGATATTCAGGGTCTCACTACTAGATCAGACTCACAGTGATCCACCTGTTTACAGCCTCCCAAGAGCTGGGATCACAGGCGTGCACCACCACTCCCAGTCTTAATTGCCATCTCAGTGCACCCCGGGGGTGGGGCTGGCATGGCAGACCTGGGGATCAAGCTCCCAGCCCCTGCACCTGCTTGCAGGTGCTTCAATCTGCTGAACTATTTGACCAGCCCTTAAAAAAATATGTTTAAATGTTAACAGTAAGCCTGGATCATAGATCAGTGCATTCTTAAAACTTCTTGACATTTTTTAAGATGGAAATCACAGAAACATGCTGTTTTTTAAAATTAATTAAACTAACATATGTCTCATGTTGGTTGTATCAGTGTAAATTTAATGAAAGTAAGAAGTTTACACATTATTACAAGTTCACAGAGGCCTGAGTTATTCTCAGATGGAAAACATGGTCTCCCCATAATTTTTAAAAAAAGAAAAAATATTAAATAAAAGCAATACACATGCATAAGTCCAGTGACAGGATTTGGTCGCTTCTAGAGGCAGTAGGCTTTTGTTTGGCCTGTCTTGGCAGCCGCAAAGCCCCCAGGGGTCTGAGATACCTCGCACCAGTGGCCCTGCTAGGCCAGACATACTGCCTTTCATTTCCAACTTTGTCACACAGGCACAGCTACCCAGAATGCTCTTTCCTTTTTTTTTTTTTTTTTTTTGTGTGTGTGTGTGTGTGTGTGTGGCAGAATTGGGGATTGAACTCAGGCCCTTGCACTTGGCAGGGAAGCACTTATTCCACTGAACCATCTCCACGGCCCTCGGAACGCCCTTTCAGTGTCACTTCTGGTAGCAGCCCACCTTTAACTCTTGATCCAGGTGCTTGCTCTCACCACCCACTTCAAAGCCATTGTGACACAGGACCTCCAACATTGGCCTTCAGGACTTCTGCTCAGGCGGTCCCGTGATGAGCAAGCCACACAAGCACCAACCCAGCCATCCCCCCTCAAGGGCAGTTGCTGGCTGACTGCTGACTCCCCTCAGCGCTGCACCGCAAAGCCCTCGGGAAGCAGAAGTGAGATGCTAAGACTGAGAATGGCAGCGTGATTCTGTAATTTTCAGCTCACTCTTGGCAGATCCATCATTTGAGCAGCAGTGACTGAGAGATGCTGCTTTCGGCCCACGTACTTTCCAGACCTACGGGAGGCCTCATACAGTCCTCAGGACTATTTAAACAGGGCGTGTGTTTTGGGCAGGCCTCCTGGGAAGCCTGGACAAGGGGGAAAGGAGGTTGCAAGCAGGTGGTTGGGTCCTTCCCAAGCGTGGGCTACATTCCAACGTCCCCAAAATCCAATACATCCACAAAAACTGTCTGGGTTGCAGACCAGATTCCTTGGCCTTGAACTTGGCCTATCATTCAAGCATCTGCCAAGGAACCAGGCAGGGAATGGCGTACAAAGGCAAGGAGATGGAGGCATCGGCATTCCCTGCTTTGGGTGCCGCTGCCCTCCCTGATGTCTACACAGCTGGCAGCTCTTGTAGACTCAGGGCCAGAGGTAGCAAATGAGGAGCCCGGGTGCTATGGCAGAGGGACAGAACAAAGAAGGAATGTTGGATGGGTGGATGAATGAATGAATGGATGCCCAGCCTCTCATTGCATCCCCAAGTCCCCTTGAAAGCTCAGGCCTGAATCCGAGCCCATTACTTCTAATCAGACTGCAGAAAACTAGAAGCACGGTTTGCAGTAACACCAAATCTAAGCGGGGTATATTACAAAAGCAGCACTGGCTCAAAATTCTTCATTTTTTTAAAAGCATACGATCGAAACCTACAGAGGCCTACTGGGCAGTTGGATCTGGAATCTAAGGGATCGTAATACTTACTATCTTCTCTCTTTATGTTAGAGGTTATTCCTTAACTAACGGCTTTGTCCCCCTGTATCCTTGCTTACTTAGGCCACTCAACCAACTTCGTGGTGACTGTCCTCTTACCATCTAATCGGTCCAAAGACTACTGGATTGCCAAGGGATCTGCTCTGCTCTGCCAGCTAAATGAGTGAAAAGGGGTCCCCTCAGCACAGGGGTCCTCCTGCTGTGGGGGTGGGAGATGGAGCTGCCTGATGAACAGACAGTGCTGCATCTGACTGAAAGAGAGCAAGGCTTGTTTTGTCTCTTACAACCTAAAATAAAGTGTTTGAGCTCTGTTTTCTGCAGGTATTCTCAGCTCCGATGTAGAGGCAGTGGGCTCTGCCTCCATCTGTTAGATCACCCTCCCACCTATGCAAGGCAGGTGGCTCCCATCAGCCACCTGCTGGGCCTCCCCAGGACAGTCAGGACTTCCCCATCACCCACACAGGTCCCCTTCCTTGTTACACATGCGCTAAAGTCCCCATGTGACTGACCACCATCATATATCAAATCTGAATACAGTCCTGGGTGTGTCTATGGATTTCGATGTGCAGCACAGCAACCCGAGGCGGAGAGACTGATCCCAGATGTGGGACATAGGCTTGTTCGACAGGAGTCTGGGGGAGGAGAAAGTATTCCCATTTGGGGAGAGCCCCCATCGTGGCCATCACCTTTGGACCCTGGTGTCCACTGTCTTCAGCCTTCTGATACAGACTCGCACCAGCAACTCTGTGGTGAACTTCCAGGCCTGAAGCCTTGGACAGGCTCTGCATCCTCGATTCCTCTCATTCTCTGACTTCTGTCTTAAGCTGTGCTCTCTAGCGCAGATGGCCACTATAGACTCTCACCTCTGATCCCATAAGCTTGACTAATAAATCCCCTTGCGTAAGGATACATATATTTTCTACTGATTCTATTCCTCTAGAGAATCCAGTACACCCAGCAAAGCGCTTAAGTCACATAGCCCCAAGTGCTTCTGTTTGTAGACCAGACCTAGCTGGGGGAGCCCAGTACATAGGAGGCTGATACAGTGATCACAGCTGGGAGAAGTTCTTGACCACCGTCCAGACACCCCTCTTGGGAGCTACAGCACAGGCCTCGGAAGAGTCTGTGTTTTCATGAAAGTGTACATTGGCCCTGCCCAAGGGCAGAAGAACTTTCCCCTTTTATTTTATGAGTCTATGTGGTAAGTAGTTGGTGGACCAGTGCCAATATCAATAGCAGCCACTGCAAGAAACCATTTGGTGTCAGCCCTGCCAGCAAGACTCTGTTGGTGCCTCCTTGGCTATAATACAACCCAAGAAAATGGGGACCTACCCAGGAAGGGTATGAGCCCCTGGAGGAAGCCACACTTTCTCTTACCAAGAGTCAGAGGAACAGGGTCGACCACAGTGACCTTTCTTTCTCCTTTTATCTCTGCCTTCCTTCTTTGACCTCCATAGCTACCATGGTTAAGAGTTCACCTGCTTCTCCCAGTGAGAGTGCAGTGCACAATTCAGAAAGTTCAAGCAGAAATCGGTGCTAGCGAAGGCGCAGGAATGGCTCCAGCTGCAGAGGATCAACATCAGGCACTGTGGCAGCAGTAATCTACAACCAGAAAACTGAAGGAAACTTCAGCCTCATACCTACTCTGTACCTGGGAAGCAGGCCACCACAAAGTGAGGGCAGGGCCTGGCTGTCGCAAACACTACTGTCTGCTGGGGCTGCCCATAACTGGCCACACTGCTGAAGAGAAGGGTCATTGCCCACTTCTGCATCCTGGTGCTCACTAAGTGAATCTCACATAGGAAAATCTAAATCACAGCAGCAAGGAATTCTGGGGGATTTAAGCTCTCCTGACATAACAGGGGTACGGGAAAGAACAAAGGTGGTAGACATGGATCTTGAGTGCCATCACTCTAGACTCACTAAAACCACAAGAGCCCTCTGGGCCCCAGAAATCACTGGGAAGGAGCACATGAGAAAGGAAGGGAAGCAGAGCAACCAGCCCGTAGAGTATGCAATCAAGAACACGCTTAACATAAGCAGGCCTCACCCAGGTCCTGCGCAGCCCTTACAGAGTTTTGTTAGCTACTCGGAGGCAGCCTTGGCACAGATGGGAGACTGATTTGAAAACTGGAGTGAGGCAGGGAGGGCATGGACAGGAACCAAAGTTCTCATTTCAGACATAACCAAGGCAGTTCATATAGATCCTTCAAGAATTTGTAAGACACTGCCAATAAATGAGTAAATAATAAATCACAAGATAGGAGTGGGCAGTTTGGAAATCACTGTCTCCATACATCTTGGACAAAGCCTACCCACCCTACCAATCTCCAGCATGTTGGTGAGATACACTTACATATGACACCCAGGGAAAGCATCTGTCAGACATCAGGGAGCACGTTACTCTCCAGACCTCCAATGGAGATGCACAGAGCACAAGATCCATGGCCTGTTGACTGCCCTGCATCCAGAAAAGGAGCAAATAAAGAGGAGAGGTGCAGGAAGGAAATGCGGGTCAGGGCCCAAGGGGGAGGAAGATCACTGGATGTGAGTAAGGGTTGTTTGCCCCATATATACACATCATGAAAAAAAGTCTGGGCAAAAAAAGTATTATATTTATGCTCATTTACAATTTGATATTTTCCTACAATTCATTATATTGCAAAACTACACACCCTGCCCAGCAACACTGGATAGCCCAAGCCATTCCTCAGGTAGGGAAGAAGGCTCACCCATGGGTTCATTCCTCAGATGTCACTTCTGGGCTGGCTCACCAAGGGCAAGCCAGAATGTGGAGTACAGGAACTGTCGCCTTCCAAGTTCAAAGGTGAACTTGGATTGCTTCCTTCATTCATTATAGGAGGGGTATCTGTGTTTGGAAAGTTTCATGGTGAGGGAATCACAGCCCTGACCCTGTGCAGGACAGGGACCTGGAGCTGTGGGACCACTGCACTAGGAAGCAAAGAGAAAAGCAGCCTTAAGGTGCAGCAGAAGCACTGCACATTCCAGGGCCCTCAGATACCTACAGGATCATCTCCCCATCGGTAAGGACACTAATGGGTATTAATACACTCATAGGCTTCCTGCATCTTTGGTCTTCTTTGCTCGCTGGTTATTGCTGCTGAGCTTTATAAAAGAAAAAGAAGACATGACAGTAGCAGATTCAGTCCTTGGCTATTAATGTAAAAAGGTCCAACTTGGAGTTCTAATCATTAGCCTCTGAGAAATCTGAGGCAAGGACCCCCGCTTCCTCTTCCTTCCCCTCTTCCTCTTTTTCCTCCTCCTGCTCCATGGAGCACAATCAGCTCATGAGGGTCCTCCCTGGGCCTCTGCCTCTCTCACTTGGCATCAGTTCAGGTCTGTGAATGACAGGCAGGCTTGCCGGTCAGACAACACCGAGGGGCCCATGTCCTCCAGCTCACCTGGCCCTCTCCTCAGGCAGACTATGTCTGTGGCACCCTTGGCCTCCTAAGCATTCAAGAAAAGTCTGCTGCACCTTGCACTCACTGGAGCTCTATGAAACACTGACTGGATCTCTGCAGAGAGACAAAGCACAGCTTTCCTTTCAACTCACAACAGACAGAAGACATCAAACCATTAAAAAAAATTTAAAATAGAAAAGGCCAAGGTGTGAGGACCAAGTTAATGACACCCCCTCCTCCACACCAGGGGAGGGAAAGTTTAAGAAGAAATCACCTTTACCCTTCCTGGTTTTTTATTCTTTTATTTCTGAGCTCATCAGCGTCTCCAAAGCCCAATATAATGCCTAGCAGATGAAGACAGGGTCCATCCCTGCTGCCAGGAACCCTGGCTCAGAGAAAGCGATGTCCAGGGCGACTAGAGTGAGGGAAGGGAGAGGAGTTGGCTGCAGGTGACATGAGGTGGAGTTGAGCCTTCTGAGGAGGGCACCTAGAGATGGGGTGCCACGGGGCTCACAGGATGACACCCTTTATCAGAAAGGCAGGCCTAGCACCCCAGACTCCTCCCACCGCATCATAGGGCCCTGCCAGGAGAGGATGCCAGATGTTGGGAGCGGTGCAAGCAGCAGCTCAGGATCCCTGGGTAACAATGTAACAGCTTGGCGCTCCTTGTGGGTTCCGCCTTGGTATGTTCGGAATAACAGGAAGTAGAGTGTGGCCCTGCCCTGTCTGTCGATCCGGACAGAATGAGGGGGCTGCCTGGCAACAGAGCGTGATTGGTTGTACGCTTGTATGTGGCTGCTGATGATTGGCTTAGCTGTGCTTCCGCAATAAAGCGAGATCTCTCCTTCTACAAAGAAGGCAAGGTGTGTCTGAGTTTTCCTTTCTGCGCCCGACAGCCAGTGACCACTAGCCTAGAAGAAGCAGGGATGAGATGTGAAGAGGGGTCTTAGGGGCTGAACTGTGCCACCTACTGCCTGGTATTTCACAACATGGCTTTAGTTGGAAGCAGGGTCTTCAAAGAGATGCACCAGTTAATAGACCCCCCAGAGAAGTCCCTCACCCCATGTGACCGGAGTCTTAGGAGAGGAGAGACAGCAAGGCCATTCTCATGGAGCAAAAGCCATTCGAAGACAGAGAGAAGATGCTGTCTGCCAACCAAAGAGAGGCCTCTAAAGAAGCCAAGCTGTGGACACCTTCACCTTGCCCACGGGCTCCAAGCGTGGCCTAAACCACCAGTGTGTGGCATTTTGTGGGCAGCGCACACTGATCAGCATGAGCAGGAGGGAAGGACCGCGCTGCCCGCTAGAGCTATGCACAAGGAGCCACATGGAGCACGTTGCTGAGGAGGGGAGTCTGGGCCTCCTGAGTCTCTACAGAGCGGTCCGAGGGCACGGACGATGGTTCTGCTAAGAATGAGGCCCAAGCCATGTGTGATGGCACAGCCTGCAGTCCCAGCTCTCTGGAAGGCTGAGGCAGGAGGATCATGACTTTGGGCCCAGCCTAGGCAACTTACTGACCTAGTGAGACCCTGTGTCGAAATAAAAAGTAAATCAATAAAAGGGCTGGAGTGCAGCTCCGTGGGAAAACCCTGGGTTCAATTTCCAGTACTAAGAGGCCGGAGGAGGCAGAGACAAAGACAGACACAGACCCAGACCTTGACAGGTGGAAATAGTCCAGAGAAAAAAAAAAGAGGTTTTACTCCTCACCCCAAAAGATGCCAGGCAAGTGCTCCTTGTGCTTCCACTACCGTGCTAGCCTGGTTCCTCCCCTCTAGCTCCCCAAAACTTCTGAAGTGTCTAGGCCAAAGGACACTGAGCATTAAACCTACGGACTCTACTCAGACACCCCAGTGACCCCAGGGTCCCCAGCAATCTTTCCTGAACTCAGATTTCTTTCCTAAACACTACTGGGAAAGAGCCAGACAGCCACCCCAACCGGTCGCAGTTCAGCTATGCCTGCGCCAGCTACATGTTCATGCAGGGACTGCTTCTCCCAGGCCCGGAGGAAATGCATGGACTGGAGTCCTCTGTGCAGACCTGGAACCTGGGCAACCTGCAAAGGGTCTCGCTCCCCTCCTTGCTCCCCAACAGGACCAAAATATGGGAAGGTTACCTGCTAATGGGTCGCCAAGGTTGTTCCACCTCATAGCCTTCATGAACATACCCAGGGGACTGCAGTAGGCAAAACAAGCAGAAATGCTGCAGCTCTCGGGACCACACACACACACTTCCCCCACAAAGCTGCTGCCCCACAACTCCTTCCCATGAGCTGTCCCAGCAGAGTTCTAGAGAGCCACAGGAATCAAAGCGGCAGGACAGGATAAGCAACGCTCCAGAGAGAGGATGCACAGTGCAGCAAGGGGCCTGGAGCCACAGAGCCAGTGGGAGAGGGTGCCTGGACCTCAAATCCCAAGCAAGGGGAGGTGACCTGTGAGCAGGATCCTAAAGCATGCGGCTGTCTTGGGAGAACAGAACTTCCCACATGTGACAGGGAACGCAGCTGTGCTCTGAGGAAGGCTGCTGGAGCAGCTAGTGTCACCACTGCTGGCCAGAAAAATCTCAGGTACCTGGTGTGAGACCTGCCCTTGTGTCTCTGTACGAAATAGCTCACTGGTAGCTCACTGGAGGCCTCAGGTGCCACAAACAGGGACCCCAGGAACCTGCTGCAGCAACCACAAACAGCAGGAAGCCACAAACAGCAGAGAACTTGGCCCCCGGCTTCACTGTAGAAGCCCCACAAATGAAAGAGAGTGTTTACCTGTCGGCAGGGATTTAGGAAGAACTGTGGCTCTCCATCTGGTGTTTCTTAGCAACCACTTCATCCCAGCTTCATCCCTCGCTTGCTCGCTTGCTCGAGTCCTCACCCTGAGCAGAGAACCAATCCTTTCCTCCTCTTGCCATGCTAAGCAAAAACAGATGCCAGTCCCAGGGTACAGTTACAACCTAGCGGGGTGGAGTAGGAGGCTGAGGCCACCAGCAAGGCAAGCCTTGGCAGGCTAGGTGCCCCAAATTGGCAGCAGCTCATTTAAAATTGACAGCTAAGTGAGAAAAATAGCCCTGTCTTTCACCACTGGTAGCTGGGTATTTATTTATTCAGGAGTGGGGGAGGGGTTGAGGACAGGCAGGTCCTGCTCCCACGGAGCACCACTGGCTTCAATTTCTCTCCTTCCCTGAAAGTCAGCTCCATTTCCCACCTCCTCACTTTGCCTACAAACCCCCATGAAAAGAGCTGCTGTTTATTTTGAAGCTCTAAGCTCTCCATGGTCGGTCATCCTCACTCTGCAATTCACATTTTCTAACCATGCATTTTTTTAATTTCACATGGGGAGGGCAAGCCTGGGAGCTGTGGTTCCTTCTGCTAACCTCCACCTTACAAGACACAAGAGAAAAGCAGCCCCAGGAAGGTCATGTGGCTCCAGCAGGAGCCATCCTGTTCCTGCTGACACCAGGGTGCCCAGGGCTAGGAGACCTCGACCCAGGCTACAGCAGCACAATGAACTGTCCGCCTGGAATCACCAGATGGCACTTGTCACCCTGCCATCTGCCAAGTACAATCAGATCCCACAGGCCTGCTCTCCAAACAGCTCAGAACAAACTCTATAGCCCAGCCTCCACCAGCCCAGAAACTTCCCGTTCCACCCAGTGCCTTGTGGACACCTGACGTAGGGGAGCTTCCAGGAGAACGACTGAGGCAGGAAAGGAAGACAAACAAGTCTGAGACTGGGAGTCTGAGGATACAGCTCAGTGGCACAAGTGCCTGCTTAGTAAGGGCAAGGTCCTGAGTTCAATTCCCAATATTTAAAAACACTCTGGGACTGGGGCTGAGGAGTTAGTTCAGCGGTCTAAGTACAACACCTGCCTGGCAGTGCAAGGACCCAAGTTAGATCCCTGGTTTGTTAGCTAGCCCCAGGAAGCTGGGCTCACAGTGCTGCCCCAAAGCACCCCAAAATCAAAACCAGTGAACTGCACAGTGAGACCTTGTATCCAACAAATAAATAAATTTAAGTCTGAGACCGGTCCCTTGGTCCCCAACAGCTGCCACACACATCAGGTCCTGCTCCCACAGAGCACCACTGGCTTCAATTTCTCTCCTTCCCTACATTTGTCTACATTTTTAAAGTGTGCAATTCCCTTCCACCAGCATAGGCTAGGACAGGACACTTAGACAAAGACCAGCTCTATTACCTAATGCCCCTCCTGCAGCCACAGTCAGGGCCCTTTGAGGACAAGGCACCCACTTACCACTTAGTCAGAGAAAGCCCCTGGGTGAGACAGGCTGGACGCCCAAGCACTGCACAATGACACGCACACAAGACAGGCCAGGGAGGCCGCTCGTGCCAGGTCCTACAGGGGGTAAAAGCTACCACATGTTGGTGACTCTCCAATGATCAAGACTGGGAGTGAAACCCTTCCTTGTTATACAACAGCTTTTGTTTAAATCTAATTCACACAGCACAAATTTCATCTTTTTAAAGTGTACAATTCAGTGATTTTTAGTATATTAAAGGTTGTGGGCCAGGGAGATGGCTCAGTGGAATAAGCGCTTCCCTGGCAAGCGCAAGGGCCTGAGTTCAATCCTTGGTTTGGCCAAAAAAAAAAAAAAAAGGGTTGTGCAAACACCACTGCTATTTCAAAACATTTTTATCACTCCCAAAAGGGAAGCCGAACCCATTAGCAGTCATGCCCAGCCTACAACCACTTCTGTACTTTCTGTCTCTAAAGATTTGCCTGTTTGGAATATTTTATATAAATATATTCATTTAATATGTGGAATTTCCAGTCAGCTTTTTCCATTCAGGACAATGTTTTCTAAGCATATCTGTGTCATAAAATGCATCAGTACTTCTTGCCTTTGTATAGCCTAGTACTCCTCATTGTGTGGACAGACTTGGTTGCCTGGTGTGTGGTTCTGTTGCAAGGTTATCATGTGTAACACTGCTAGGAACTTTTGGGTTTGAATTTGTATGCAAGTATGCTTTCCATTTTTCTGGGTATCAGGGAATCAAAATCCTGAGTTGAATGGTACTTCTGTATTTATTTTTTTAATAATTTTATTGAGAAATGAATAGCAATGAGACAGTTTCAAAACCGATTAGTAGGACAGTTTCAATAATTAATACATTGCATATTGTTGTCTTCTTAGTGGTTATTCATAGCATAAGATGTAGACATGATATCCTGTCCACAAACACTATTAGTACAAATCTTTCTATTCATTGAATTAAGAGAAAGTAGCTATATATCTATCCTAACTATTTTAAATATACAGATACAAGATTATCCTTCCCTTTTGTTTAGTTTTGTATTCCCTTTTTTGTTTAGTTTTGTCAGAGATGGGTATTCCATTGCCATTTAAATATTATAGATGTGTGAATTCAGCAAAATATTCCAATATAGTCCAGTAGTCCATAATAGTATGGGTTGTCCATAGGACTGGCAATGTCAGAAGTTGTTGACTTGAAGCCGGGCGTGGTGGCGCAGGCCTGTAATCCCAGCACTCGGGAGGCTGAGGCAGGAGGATTGTTGTGAGTTCAAGACCAGCCTGAGCTATAGAGTGAGCTTAAGGCCAGCCTGAACTGCATAGTGAGACCCTGTCTCAAAAAGACAAAAAAAAAAAAAAAAAAAGAAGTTGTTGACTTGAGCCTTGTGCAACTCAACATATTAATACAGCTTTACTTTTTAAATACCTCATTTTTATACTTTTCTGTTGGATGGTTAAGACCAAGATAAAGCAAGACCTATATAACAGGAAACGTAAGTTTTGTATCTGACAAGGTCAGTCAAATCCCCTCAGGATTTACCCTAAAACCATGTACAGCAGTTTGTAGATCCTTTATCAGTGTCAGCCATGTGGGTGAGTCATGGCCATTGCTTGACCAATTTTCTCTCTGTGAAAGCCTGAGAGAATGTTTTCCCTCCATGTGACTCTCCTTAGGCACACTCTACATCATCAGTCACTTTCCTCTGTGGTCCCATAATCTCTTTGAGACACAACTGTCTATTTAATTTGAAAAACTACCCAACCATTTTCCAACATGATTGCACAACTTTCCATTCCATACAGCAGTGTAACGAGATGCTGATTTCACCACAGCTCCACCAAAACTTGTTACCATCCATGTTTAACCTACAGTTATATCAACCAAGCCTGTGATGGTTGTATGCATGCTATAACAAACTACCACAGACTGCTTGTAATTTATGAATAGTAGGGATTTATTTCTCCCCATTCTGGGGGCAGGAAGGCCCAAGATCAAGGCCAAGCATTCAGCATGTGGCAGGGCCTTCCTGCTGCCCACCCACAGGGTAGAAGGGGTAAATACTGTCACCTCAGAAGGGTGAAAACAGGACCTAAGCTAGCCCTCCAGGTTGTTCATAAGACACCAATCCATTCATAAGGGCTGAGTCCTCGCAGCTTACTTATAAAATGCCCCACTTTTCAATACCACCACACTGGAGATTAAGTTCCCACAGACAAATTTTGAGAGACAATCAGAGCATAGCAAAACAAGGCACGACTGAGTCAAACCAACACAAAACTGCACAAAGTAAATATAGTCTTGTTTATGACAGGAAAACTTCCAAGAAATGAGTCCCTAGTCAGTTGCATTATGACACCTACAAGTGAGTACAGCACAGGAAGTCCTTAATCTAAGATGGCTATGCAATCCAGACAATAGCATCTTATGGGACCACCACTGTGGGCAAAGTTGGTCACTGAATAAAATGTCCTTTGGCAGCACATGACTCTCTTTACCTCAGTTCCCAAGGACAGAGATGTCATTCCAGTTTTCAGTAAAAATGTACAAGGCTTGCTTAAGTCAACAAAAATAAAAGTCTGAATAAACAAAGCAACCATTAAATCTAGGTTCAGATGAAATAGAGATTCTAGAATGATCAGATGCAGAATATAGGTGAGGCACAAGGATCATCAGTCATCATCATCTCACATTTCTAAAACTTCAGCGGGCTGGGAATATAGTTCAGCAGCACAGCACCTGCCTGGCAAGTGTGAGGTCATGAGTTTGACCCCTGGAACCATAAATAAATAAATAAAATGCTTCATCCAACAACAGCAGGATATATATTCTGTTCTACTCACGTGGAACATTCACCAAGGTAGACTGTGTTCTGAGCCATAAAACACATCTCAACAGATTTAAAGACTACTCGACAGATATGAAGTACACTCTTAAGTAGGTTGAATTGAGCTAGAAATCAATAACCCAAAGATAACCAAAAAAGAAAAAAAAAATCTCGCCAAATATGTGAAATTAAAAAGCACATTTCCAAATAACACATGGGTCAAACAAGTTTCAAGAGCTATTTTTTTTTTTTTTTTTTTTTTTTTTTTTGTATTTTAGGGAAGGGTCCGCAGGATGTGCAGGGTTTCAATACTAGATCAGACTTGTAGTGATCCACCTTTTCCAGGATTACAGGTGTGGACCACTGCACCCAGTCTCAGTTGCCATCTCAGCATTCGCCTGGGGCACAGCAGGCCTGGGGATTGAACCCCACCCTACCCATTGCACTTGCTTTCAGGCACTTTAATCTACTGAGCTATTTGGCCAGCCCTCAAGGGCAATTTTAGATAATAACTGAACTAAACAAAATTGTTAGGGCTGGGGAATATAGCTTAGTGGAATATAGCCTAGTGCACATATGGCCCTGGGTTTGATCTCCAACACAGCCTAAATAAATAAATAAATAAATAAATAATAAAACATCAAAATCTGCAGGATTCAGCAAAAACTGTTCTTACAGGGAAGTTCACACATGAAATGCACTTATTAGAAAAGAAAGATCTAAAATCAATATCTAAGCTTATCCCCAATTAAAAAAAAAAAATAGAGAAAAAATAAGCAGTGCAAGGCTAACTCAAGCAGAAGAAATGAAACAATAAAAATTAAAGTAGAGGGGCTGGGGAGATGGCTCAGTGGAATAAGCGCTTCCCTGGCAAGCGCAAGGGCCTGAGTTCAATCCCCGGTTCCGCAAAAAAAAAAAAAAAAAAAAAAAAAAAAAAAAAAAAAAAAAAAAAAAAAAAAAAAAAAAAAAAAAAAAAAAAAAAAAAAAAAAAAACAGTGCATTCTCCTTGGGGTTGGGGAGATGGCTCAGTGGAATGAGCGCTTCCCTTGCAAGCACAAGGGCCTGAGTTCAATCCCCGGTTCTTCAAAAAAAAAAACAAAAATTAAAGTAGAAACCATCAGGTTATTAAAACCAACAGCTACTTCTTTAAGAAGATCGATATAACTGATAAACCTCTACTCAGGCTAACCACAGAAGAGGAGGTAAGACATAAATTGCCAATAGCAGAAATAAAAAAGAAGCCGGAACTTCTGGTCCCAGGTTGGTAAAAGGGTAATAAAGGAATCTGAAAAACAACTCTGTACACACACATTGTGATGCAACGAAGACCGCCGCTCTCCCAGGGTGCAAGCTGCCATCTAGCACCAGGTTGCCGCTGCGGTCCGTGACTTTCCAGAACAAATTCTCTTTGCATGTTGCCACTGGTGTCTCTGCTCTGATAGCCAGGGAGCCAGCTAATGACAGCATTGGGATTTTCTTTCCCTTCAACCAGGAAGGGTCCCAGCTTTGCAGAGGGGCTTTGTGAGTTTGAGAAACACCTCCAGTGCTCAGCTGGCAGTCTAGCACCCTGCCTTAGCCTTCCTTTCTCTGCTTGCACAGAGCCTCAAGAGCAGCTAGAGGTGAAAGACCGATGCCTTCTCAGATGTTTCCTGGGCGTACACATGGCCTAGCTCATGCCTGTGGCCTATCTCAGGCCCATGGCCTTGGCGAGTCCCAGGAAAATATCAGGGCTTTCAAAACCCCATTGACATCTCATGTCCGCCTTCCTTTTACATTTTTTGGTCAGCCCCTTGTAATTTCTAAATGACACCGCTGCCGGGCTCCTGTGAGGTTAAACCACAGCCACGATCGCTTCCACCCAGCACTGTAGGACTGGGCTCTTCACACACAGTGAGCCCTGACTCGGGCAAAATGAAGCTAAGCTTGGAATGGGGCTTTCGGAGATCCGTGACCCAGCTGTCTGTAGTGGTGACACTTCCTTAAAGATGGAGCCTCGGGGGAGCTTCGAACCCTCTACTCCCTCCAGTAACTGTTAGGCAACAGCTCATCAGAGCCATGATCTTTCCGAGGAGGTTGGCTTTTTGAGACTAGTGAACCTGGAACAAGGAGGGTGAGCACAGACTAAGAGAAATGCCATGGAAAGCACACCGAGGACCGTTGCAGGGCTTTGTTAAGTTTTAGGGCTCTATGAAAGTTTATATTAACCTCTTTTTTCCAGTATTCTCATTGCTTTAATGGAGGAACCAGGTTTTTAGAGGTTTCACTGCCAACCAGAAGGGCTTCTCTCCAGTTCCTCATTTTACTAGCAAAGGAAGTGAGGAAGGTACTTATCCAAGTTAGTGAAGTGCTATGGTTTGGATTTTAAAGGACACCCAAAGGCCCATGGGCTAAAATCTTGCTACCCAGCCTTCAGGGACAACCCTGGTGAGACCACTGGAAGAAATAAATTCTTACCCTTTGCAGCATGGCATACTGCTTCTCCTCCCTTGTGCTATTCCAACAGCCCCATGAGGAAACCCTGATAAAACCACAAAAGCAGAACGTTTGTGCATCATGATGGAATGGTTACCAAGGGCAAAACCTAAATAAAGTTTCTAGCTTTACTTGCTCTTAGTTGCCTTATAGATTACTAATTTTGGAGGTCACATAGCTAAGCGATGCATCATTAGTTCCCCACTAGTAGCACCTATAGATAACTCTTCCAGCATGGGGGGTTTGGTAACACTTGACTGGGTTACCTCCCAGGGACCTGAAGGCTGCTTTTGCTGAAGACATTAAACCTTCACTTGGGCCTAAATATAACACCTCCTGGTAGGTGGGCTGTGATAGCAGTCATGGGTTACTTTTCAGAGGCCTGAGGCCACTTGTGCTGAAAGAACAATCCCTTCCCTTTGTTTGAGGAGTGGACTGGCTCCTTTTAGCTCCAGCCTAAAGTGGAAAACTTGAAGTCAAGCCCTAGTGAAGCATCGCCTGTGCATATCCCTGCCATCTGGTTCCCTTTGGTTTCTAGCATTTCCATGCCAGAAGATTTCATTCCCAGTAACAAGCCCAAGGTGCTCTTGGGAGATAGGAGAGCCTTTAAGGGGTGAGGCCTAGTGAACAGGTCCCTGGTGGTTATAGCAACAGGATGCTGAGTAAGACAGGAAGCTACTGAAAGAATCTAACAGGACAAAACCCTGACTCTGGCTTCTCTGTTCTGAATTCTGAGTCAGAATCACTTAAGAGAAGAAGAGAATTTATGTTTTTAATAATTTTATTGAGAAACAAATAATAATGAGATAGTTTCAAAACCGATTAGTAGGACAGTTTCAAGACTTAGTACATTGCATATTGTTGTCTTCATAGTGATTATTCATAGTACAAGATGCAGACATGATATCCTGTCCACAAAACTATCAGCACAAATTTTTCTGTTCATTGAATTAAGAGAACATATCTATCCTATTTTGAATATACAGATACAAAATGGTCCTTCATTTATATCCCCTTTTTTATAAAAGTTACATTTCTTGCTATATAGGTCTTGCGTTATCTTGGTCTTAACCATCCAGCAGAAAAGTATAAAAATGAAATACCAAAAGTAAAGCCATATTAATAGGCTGAGTTGTAAAAGGCTCAAGTCAACAACTTCTGGTATTGCCAGTCCTCCAGATAACCCACTGCTATTATGGACCATTGGATTATATTGGAATATTTTGCTGAACTCACATACAATATTTAAATGGCATTGGAATGCCCATCTCTGACAAAACTAAACAAAAAAAAAAAAAAAGAGAGAGAGAATTTTTTTTTTGAAAAGCCCACAAAAGGAAATAACTTTCCCCCATCTCCATGTATGCTGTGAGCTGTTATCAGTGGCGTTTTCATTTGTCCCAGGCCCTACACTTGGGAGGCTCATGGGGAAGAAGCGAGAGACAAACTGTGGTGACAATCCATAAAGGTGTCAGAAAGGATTTGAGATTAAACCCAACACAGGAAAACACCTTCCCAGCTTAAACCACATGTGGAGACGGATGGATCAGGTCCCAGGCAGCAGGCCTCGGGGAAACATCTCCCCTGGAGCTCCAGGGGAGCGCCACTGCGATGACAACAGGGCAAAGAGGGTGCCATTCTCCTCACCCTGGGCACTGACGGGGACCCGGGGAACCTCAGAATCCAATCCAATCGCAGGCTCCAAAGGCAAAGAGGAGGCCGTCCTCCAACCTCTGCTTGGCATGATGCCCATCCTCTTGTGGTGCTTGTAGATGCGTTTGTGCCCAAAGCAGCGGTCAATCTCCTGGGCAGTGATGTGCCCCTGGGGAAGGAACATGGTATTAATAAAATCGGGGCCCTCTGCCGAGAGACAAAGGGACGGAAGCTTGCTGAGAGAAGCCCTACTACGTACCTCCCGCTCCTCCCTCTTGTTGGGAGGCCACGAACCTCAGAGCCCTGACCAGCCACGTCCTTCCCTCTGGCGGCCCACAGGGGAAGGAAGGCCCTGCTGGGTACACGCTGATGCCAGGGGTTCTGCCCCCACTCATCCCGCAGCAGTGTGCGATGGAACTGCGCATGCCCGCAAATACTGGCAGCTGTCCCACGTGTATGTGTCACTCCTAAAAATACCCCACAAACAAGAACAGTTGCACATCACCGATTCCTAGAAGCCGCAGAGAGCTGCAGAGTTTACACTCCATTGTTTCTCCAAAGTATCAACCAAGTCAGCCCAGAGGCTATCAGGCTTGAACGTCTGCCTTCTTCTCCCAGACAGCTGATTGCTGATCCATCAATGCTGCGGATTGCCGATTCCTCTGAAGCTTCCTCCCGAAACTGGGGCCTGGACTAGCCTGACACATGCCCTTCTCCGCTCTTCAAAGCTTCCCGAAGCCCCTCCTTGGAGGCGGCATCCCATCCAACGGCATCTACATCCGCCCAGTTTTTTTTGTTTTTTGGGGTTTTTTTTGTTTTGTTTTTTGTTTTGTCTTTTTGAGACAGGGTCTCACTCTGCAGTTCAGGCTGGCCTTAAGCTCACTTTGTAGCTCAGGCTGGTCTCGAACTCACAACAATCCTCCTGCCTCAGCCTCCCTGTGCTGGGATTACAGGCCTGCGCCACCACGCCCGGCTCAGTTTTATTTTTAGAGCCGGCCTGCCCCAGTCCTCTGTACACAGGACATCCAGGTGTAATAGGTCATCTTTGTTCCTGAGCCCCACCGGGGACAAGGCCATTTACCTGGAGCTGTCATGGCTGAGGATGACAGAGCTGAGGTCCCCTCTGTTACCAAGTTTGATGAGATCCTCTGTGGTGTAAGGGATCTGAAGGCCGCCTACTCACAGGTGCTCCTGCTGCAAGAGGATCCGATTCAAAACAAAGACAACATGGAAGAGAGATGTGAAAACTTGGCTCCCTTTTGAGTTCACCGACAAGCAACAGTCCGCTCATAGCCTGGCTTCTGTGCTCGTGATGTAAGGTCGCTGCTGGTATCCTGACAGAACACTCCTGCCCATCTCAGCCCCATCAGATCCCACCTGGGAAACCACCCTAAAAGGGACACTTCAGGGCCGGCCAAATAGCTCAGCGGATTAAAGCACCTGCAGGTAGGCGCAGGGTGTGCCGGCCCCGCCCCCAGGGCGCGCGGAGATGGCAATTGAGGCTGGGCATGGTGGCGCATGCCTGTAATTCCAGCTCTTGGGAGGCTGTAAACAAGCGGATCACTCGAACAATGAGACCCTGAACACCCTGTAGACCCTTCCCTAAAATACAAAAAAAAAAAAGAGGGACACAGACAAACTGGAACTCTTCCTGAGCGACCAACGGCTGAGGAGACAAGACCTGACATACAAGAAATGAAGGGCTGAGGAAGCCAGAAGGTGGGGCAGGAAGGAGCCTGGGGACACACACAGACCCACACACCACTGGGCTCCAAAGACAGAAAGGCCTGGAGCCTACAGGTACTGGTGTAGGCAGCTACATTAGGTAGAAATATTAGAGGCAGTCAGAGAGAGAGCTGGGCCCTCCCAGGAGCCAGTGTGCAAGACAGGACACTTTGCAGTTGTGAGAGAGACAGGCACCTCCACTGTGAGCCAGACCTCAAGACCACACAAATGTACCCACAAACCTCCCTAAAGATAAGCATCAGGGACTGATATTCTAAATAGGTCTCTATCACCTGAAGAAAGCCAAGGAGAGTCACCAACCCACCCCTCTACAGGAGAGACCCTGTTCTGCATCAAAGCCCACTTGCTACCCTATTCACTTCCCCATTTGATCCCTATTTAATCCATTTTACCTGAGCAAGTTTACTTGTAATCTTATTGGTTACCACAGTTTAATCCCACCTCATGCCCACCTAGTGAGTTCCTATGTCTCCCACCTTAGATCTGCCTCACTTCATAGATTTGTTCTATAAAACTCCTTAGAAAAGACAGAGTTCTTGACAACCCCCTCGGGCCCCTTCAGTCCCTCTCTCAGACAGAAGCTTTTTTGCCCTACTATCCATATTCTGCTCTTAACCTCTATTGTTCCTAAAATTCATTCTTCAAGTTTTTTCTTTTTAATTTTATTTATTTATTTATTTATTTATTTATTTATTTATTTATTTAGTACACGGTCTCCCTGTGCAACTCAGATTCATAGTGATCCTCCTATCTCAGCCTCCCCAGTTGCTGGCATTACAGGCGTGCACCACCATACCCACTTTCAGGGGCCAGCACAGTTCACCTGAGGTTCCGCTGATGTGGCATGTGGTACCGGGGACTGAACCTGGGTCCTCGCACTTGCCAGGCAGGCACTTAGACCACCAAGCTATCCTCCCAGCCCCTCATTCTTCAATTTCAAGTCATACAAATTCATTGCAAATATCTAGCAGGTTGGGAGTTTCTTTCCCATTTCAATATAACAGGGCTTTCCTATCTCTCAGGGTGGCATGGACAGTTAATGGAGTCATTATATCTGTATGGCATGGAGCAAAGGTAATGTGGGAAAACAAGGGGTTGTAGGTAGGAAATTAGACATGCTGGAGTGCAGTGTGATTTTTCCTGAGCAAGAAAAGAATGCGCTAGGTTCGCAAATTCACTTGAAGTATACATCACAAGACAAGTTTCACTGATGGGGAAGGCAGGAGGAATTTTTCTGAGCAAGGAATCCTGCCGGGTATGATAAGCAGGTGGGAAGAGGGACTGTGACCCCAGGTGGATGTTGGAGCTGCCGATGAGGCTCCCAGAAACACTTAAGACCCTGTGTCCCTTTCTAGATCTCCAGGGCTGATGCAGACATGGAATCTCTGTCAGCTGCTTTTGCACCTGCTACTCAGGTACCCCAAGTGCAGGATGCTGCTTTGCTGGAATATTCTTTCCTTTGCTGAAATACAGACATGCTCAGCCCATCTGAGCACTTTCTGGAGACAGCACAGTGGCTGGCAAGGGACCCGACACAGCCTCACGCCCTCTTTCGTAGGAGTCCCTTCCTGGTTCTCACCTCAGTCCAACAAGTTAATATTTGTAATCCCAAAGATATGTTATTGGAATCCCACCAAGTTAATTTCAATCTACCACTCCTAGTGCAACCCACGGCAAAAGACACTAAAACATATTTATAACTGTGGAGGACCCCCTGAGCAGCTCTCCTTAAAAGAAGAGCAGTTGTCTCCATTTTTGACTGAGCCTGATCCTATTTCCTCGTATTGTTATGTACAGAGCTGGCTAGGACTTCTGTTTATCCTTCAGTTGGCCTTAAGCAATGTGTATGGGTCTAGCTGAGGTGCTGGTGATAGTCTTTGAAGGTGGCATGCATGTTTCCCTGGTAAGCCTGCTGCTCCTTAACATGAGGAGACAGGACCTGGTTTTATTCAGAGGAAGATTGGCTTGAGGAGGGATGGCTGAGAATTGTGGGAAGTAGGTGACTACTGTGAGCAGAGCTGGGTGGGTGGCCTGCATTTACCTCTGCCATATGCAGAGAGGATATGCAGAGAAAGTAATCTCCTTTATGCTACTGAGATAGTATCTAATGTTTTGGGGGGATCTAGCACTTCAGCTTTGATGTAGTCTTTCAAGTCCCAGGAAGTCATAGCCTCTGTCTCAAGGCTTGATCCCAGCTGGCAGCACTGAGCACTGGCTCTTCATCCTGTCTCAACCCAGCTCACATTAAAGAGCAGCAGTATAGGTTACCAGGGAAACACGCATGCCACCTTCCAAGACTATCACCATCACCTCAGCTAGACCCATACACATTGCTTAAGGCCAATTGAAGGATAAACAGAAGTCCTAGCCAGCTCTGTACATAACAATATGAGGAAATAGAGTCAAGCTCAGTCAAAATGGAGACAGTCACTCTTCTTTCAAAGAGAGCTGCTCAAGTGGTCCTCCACACTCTTTCACACATTCTCCTCCTTTCTTTTTTTTTTTTTTTTTTTTTACTGATTTGATTTGTTTATTTATTTTTGTGGTAGCAGGGATTGAACTCAGGATCCTATGCTTACCAGGCAAGCACTTATTCTACTGAGCTATCTCCCTGGCCTCTCCTCCACACTTTCATTGGTGAGAGCCCAAAAGGTTCAGCACAGGCCCACGTGGTGCATGAATCTTGTCTCACCCCATCTATGCTGACAGGCTGGGTAATTCATATGGAACAGAGAAGCATGTGAAGTCCGAGCTCAAGGCATCAGCATGTGATCTGCTAAGGGCCTCCTTGCTGTGTCCTCACATAACAGCAAATAGAAGCACCATCGAGGCCAGACAGAGTGAAGTCTCTTTTGAAAGAGCTTCAACCCTTCCTAAGGAGAGGCTGCCATAGCCTTGTCTGCTCCTTAAGGCCCCATCTCTTCATGCTACACTATCACATTGGCAATACCTAAATTTCAGAGGGGACACATTCAAACCACAGCACCTCTTGACACCCTCCATCCTCCCTCACTCACTCTAGCATTTCTTGTTCCTGTCATGTACCCTTAGCTCAAGGTCAGGAGCAGCTCCTTCTTTGTAAGAGCCCCTCCCTCCTCTCTTCTCTGACACCCTCCCTGATTCTTTGTAGAGACCCTAGGCAGCTCTCTTGGGCTCTGAAGAGCAGCCTCTTCTGTCAAGGGGCCTTCTGAGCCATTCCGTGTGCACAGCCTCCCATCCCTGCACAGATGAAGCCAGAGTTGAGCCAACGGTCTGCCAAGTCATGCAGGGTCACAACCCACAAGGGCAGGGAATGGCTCATGACTTCAGATTAGCTGGAGGAACAAACCCTACCTGGCCTGGAAAGGGGTACTACAAGGCACCCATCAGGTATCCTAGGCCCTAAGCCGTGGTCTCAAGCAACTCTGTGTCCAGCTAGCTCCTCCAGGCTGTGTTCTCAGGGTCTGGCTGGGTCACACAAATGCCTGCGGATGGGCTTCGCTGCTCTCCCAAAGGCGCTCGAGACACCCCTGGGATGTGTGCTGCTTACACACCTTCCCCCAGGAGCAGCCATAGATGTTTCCATGGCTTATGAAGCTTTCCTTGGTACCTGGAGAAGAGTGAGCCACTTACCCTGACATGCCAGTCCACAAACTAGGGCAAACCAGGACGTGGCACATCACAGATTAAACAAGAATTCTGTTTATTCAGTCCAGCCTCAACATTCTCAAATGTCACAGTCACCTTAGGGACCTTTGACTTTCCTATGAGAAGTTTATAAAGCCTTGCTAGAATATTTGCCTCTTATGTTTATCTTTAATGGTTAAGCTATGAGACCGAGCATGGTGGCACACACCTATAACCCAGGTCTTGGGAGGCTGTAAACAAGCGGATCACTTACGAGTCTGATCTAATAGTGATAACCTGAACACCCTGTAGATGCTTCCCTAAAATACAAAAAAAAAAAAAAAAAAAGGTTAAGTTTTAGGGAAGTTCATATCCCAGAACTAAGATAGTAACAATAATTTCTTAGTGTTTTCCAGTGTCGGAGCCATGCTACATGCTTAGCTTATGTTCTCATTAATCTTAACATCCTAAGGCAACAAGTGTGAGAAAGCAGAATTTTTATTTATTAATTTTTTTTTTTTTTTCCGGAACCAGGGATTGAACTCAAGCCCTTGCGCTTGCCAGGGAAGCACTTATTCTACTGAGCCATCTCCCTGGCCCCAAGCAAGCAGATTTTAAAGATACATGAAATGAAGCCGAGAAAACAGAAATCAAACAACTTGGTTATAGTCAGATAGCTTGGCAAACCAAAACATTGTGTGACCTTCAGAAGTATGTTGTAAATGAAGGTAGAGCTCTGCCAAGTGTCAGTAACTGGCTTTTGGCATGGAATCTATTTTCAATCATCTGCCTTAACCTAACAACCTAGAAATCTGAAACTGGGAGCACTCAGATAAATTTTCTTTGACCTCTGTCAAAAGCCACTCACGCCCCACTCTGGCTCCCATCCGTCCATCTGAGAAAGCGCCTGCTGATCCTTCCTAGGGACCCTGCCTGCTTTGGCACACTTTATACTATGTCCCATGACCTTAAAATGGTCAACAGGAGCTTAGTGCGTGGTAGTGATTCAAGACATCAGACATTTCCTTCTTCAAAATTACAGACAGCCCCTGGCAGAAGACATACATCCAGAAAGGATTCATTCATGCAACTTCCTGATCTTGTGATCTCAACAAGCAGAATACCTGAGACCAGCAGAAGCAGGGGACAGATAGGGACAGAAAGAGTAGCAAAATGCCAACAGTGATCCTGAGTTACTCTAGAGGTCTGGAAAAGGAGTGACTGACAGGAAAAAAGTCATCAGGAACATCCGTGACACCACAAAGGAGGGTAAAAGACGGCAGGAGAGTTCATTCTGGTCAGCCAACGAAACCAGAAAGAATCTAGGCAAGTTACAGCAGCACTAAAGACTCTGAAGTTCATCTATTCATTCTTTCTTTCATTCATAAGTTTGGTCAACAAATACTACAGAGCTTCTCTTTCAAACACCAAGAAAGAACACCGAGAAAAAAAGGACAAGACCCTTGTTTCATTTCACCTAGAAGAGTGGGTGTTGCTATTCTTCTAGGTGAACTCAGAGAAAGGAAGTCTGGTGTTTCACAGCTCTCAGGTTGTTAGGTTAAAGCAGATGATTGAAAATAGACTCCATGCCAACAGCCAGTTACTGACACTTGGCAGAGCTCTACTTTCATTTACAACATACTTGTGAAGGTCACACGCTGCCTTGGTTTGCCAAGCTATCTGACTATAACCAAGTTGTTTGATTTCTGTTTTTTCAGCTTCGTTTTATTTATCTTTAAGAGGTCTGGAAGGAGGATGAAAGGCAGAGGCCTAATGTCAAATGTTTGCTTTGTGGTTTCAAATTTGTCAAGGTGGCACACACACACACAGGTGAACTTGGGTCACCAGCAATCTGAAGGCCATAATAGAAACAGATAATCTTTCCAAGGAAGTTTCAACACTAGACTGTGCAAAAGAATGGGTGGCAAATCTCTCTTTGCTAAAATCCACAGAAATGCACGTTTTCCATCGCTATCACAAGGTCCAACAATGTCATAAATTTCCCTTCTATAGCTGTCAATGCTGTAAACAACTGCCCCAGGGGAGTATAGCTTTAGCATAATCTATCTATTCCCCAACCTCTTCCAGAAGGCCTTAAGCAGCTCCCAGATTAAAACTCAGTCCCAGATAAGCTGGGAACTAAAACATCAGGACACCAGCTGAGCAATGAGGTACAGGAGCGGGGTTCTCTGGGCTAGAGGAGTCCCCTTGCTGGTACACCCCAAACACGGTTGGTGCTCTCGCCACTGAAAGCCAAAGGCAGCGCCTCAAGGACAGCTTGGCCCAAAGCCATAGAGGAGGCACTTGCTCTAGCTTAGCAGGGACACGGTGACAGCTGGAGTACCACGAAAACCCCAGCTCCTTGAACAAAGACTGAAGGCAGGTTCTTGAAGTCTAAGTGGGGTCCAAGGGCTCTCATAGGGCTTCACTGTACCCAAATACTTGCTATGACTTGGGGTGATTGCCAGCTTGCTATGCAATACAACCAGTGGCAGGGGACAGGTCACTGTCCTGACAGCCCTGCAGGGGCCCTGGGAAGCTTTCCTAGAAGCGTGTCCTTCAGGGAACACCATGCCAAAGCTTTGAGGATGCCATTTATGGAGAGCGCAGGAAACCCACTCTCCAATGGGATGCCAAGGCCAGGAGAGCCTGGGGCACCAAGGGAAGTCTCCACAGCACCACAACCCCAAACTCACCCCCACCAACATCACAGTGGCCTGCAGACTCCTCAGGCACCATGGCAATAGCTCAGGTGGTCCTGTCTCTGGCAAGACAAATGACCACTGGTATTCTTAAGTGATTTACTCTCTTTGCTGTGCTTATGTTCCTCCAAAACAATTCTATTTAGCTGAGTCTAGAGCCTCTTCTATACTGGATAGGTTGTAGTCACAATTCAAGTTACCCAGAGCACAGCAGGAGTCACAGCGAACATATCTGGGACAGCAGGACTGTCCCTGGAACACCTAATGCCAACAGCAGGAGCAGGTAGCCAGAGAGGAGTTGGACCCAGGTGGCCTGGCTGCGGCCACCCACTCCCTGCCCCCCCCCCCCCCCCTTCCCTGGCCGCCCTCTGCCTCCTTTCCTCCATGCAGTCCTCCCTTCCCAGCTTCTGCCGTTTTCTCTCACTGAATTTCTAAGGCTCCTGTAATGGAGTTTCTCAGACTAAGCTGTTTTGGCCTCAGAAGGATCCCCACAGTGCTGCCGCTGCGCATTTATGACCAAGGAGAAGAGGGTTGGCTCCCTCTGGGGACACCAAGGAAGGAGCTGGGGCAGGGCTGTCCCTCTGTCTGCTCACGGCTGCCTGACTGTGCTCTACACACAAACTAAAAACAAAATAAAGACACAGTCGTGTGGGGTTAGGGATCACCCTAGTGTTCCTGCTTTAGCTTTGTTGTCTACAAAGGCCCTGCTTGAGTCACACTATGAGGTCCAGGGCTCGGATTTCAACTGTAAAGGAGAGGAGAGGGGCATAATCAACCTGTGCTGTGAGTCAATCTCAACCTTATATTTTTATAGCTAATATGCATATGATGGCAGTTTGAAATAATATAAAGAAATAGATCTCCTGCCATTGCCATTCCTTAATTGTCCTCCTTAAAAGCAACCACTGCTGCCAAAAGCTTGAATCTCTTTTCTTGGACAGTGTCCACCAATGGACAGATGGATGATCAATACAGCAGCAGGCTGATGGAGAGACAGAGAGACAGACACATAGCATCATCTCCTCTATTTCCTTGTGTTCACTTCTTTGGCCTTTAAGTAGTCAATAAAAGCCTCCGAGAGAACCAACAGGGAAGCAATACACGTATTATAATGTAAGGTAGGGCATACGAGAATGAAAAGTCACGGTGTGGAGCCCGGCCATCTTCCCAGGCTTGGGAAGCCAATACGGCCTGAGACAGCCTTCTCCACGAGACATCAGTGACCACAGAAAATCATAGGAAGGAAGCCGTACATTTCTTCTAACTGCAAGGATAAAATGAAGGCTCCCTGCAGCCCCTTAAGTAAGCAGGCAGGCTGAGTAGAGCAGCTCCTGAGGGCGTGCACCCGAGAGGTGTCCCTACTGACCCAGGCAGCCCTGCCCTGTTCTGGTACCACTGCTGTGGGTTCAGGCTGTCTCTGGTAAACCCCAAAGAGAAATCCAGGCAGATTTCTGCAGCTCAAGATTTCAGAAAACCCTACAAAATTCCAGCTCACCTCGTACAGATCTCACAAGAGCCCCTCTGCCAAATGCAGTACTCAGAGGTCTTAGTTTTCTTCCAAGCCAGGATTTGCCCAAAGCACACCCTGCAGCTCACCGTCCACTACCCACTCACTCCTTTGCAGTGCACTGATTTCCCTTCATCAGGGCCAGCAGTCCACACGGTGCACCCAGGGTTGCTTAGGCCATTTATTCACTGAGCAAATACAGGCACCACTCCCTTTGTGGGGCCACTTCAGTCATCACAGCCCTGCTCCTAGGAACCTCCACCTTCATCACCCCAGGTGACCCCATCATGCGGGCAGGCCTGGGGAAACACAGCCAGAATGGTAAGTCCTTCAAAATCCTGAAGAAATGAACACCTAGCAAGTTCAACCTTTCAACTATGAAATTCCTCTAGATTGCCACAGGCACATGCCACACTACTGTCCACTCCAGGCTCAGGTGACCACAGGGACCTAAATGCAATTCCCTGCACCACTATCCTCCCACCCTGACTCATAAGATAAGGGTGGGGGGTGCCGACAGATGGGCCCACACACCTCAGCCAATGCTATTGTTTTCTACAATTTTTAAATAAAGATGCACACCCTTCCATGACCTAGCTAGAAGCCACCATCTAAGGTGTCAGGGGAGACAGAAACAATCAACATGTGGTATGCACGTGTATCACTTCCCTGTGATAAATATAACGATGATGTGTCACAAACAAAGGCTGATAAAAAGGGAAGAAAAAAAAATCAAAGTGTTATTTCAAAAGAACTGTTTGTTTGTTGGTTTGTTTTTGGTGGAACTGGGGATTGAACTCAGGCCCTTGAGCTTGCCAGGCAAGAGCTTATTCTACTGAGCTATCTTCCCAGCCCCTAGCTATCTCCCCGGCCCCTAGAACTCCTCACTCTAAGCTGCTGAGTCCAGCTTTTGGAATGCCCAGGAATACTATGAGGAAACTCCCTCTAATGCCTCTCCTGTGGTTAACATCTTGCCAAGCTTCTTAGCTGACACAGCTCCCTGTAATTTTCTCAAACCAAACTTTCTAGGCCACTGATGTCTTCCTGCCGATCCTTGCCCATCAACTGTCAATACCAGAGGGCAAAGCAAAACACACCAAGAAAGAAAAGGTGAAAGAAAGTGTAATGAAGTCTTAGAAGTCTAGGGATCTGGCATTGGGGAGCCCAAGATCAAAGTCACTCGTTTGATGTATACAAATAATCATAATCGTAACCATAATAACAATGGCATGAGCACTCCCTTCACACCAGTACCCTTGTCCTCTGGGAGGTAGGACTCGGAGAATGAAGTCCCTGCCCTGTTGGTGACAGTGACAGGTGACAGGGGGCAGTAGAGCACCATCTCACTTCCCTTTCATTGCCAGACCAAACATCAAACACCCACAGTGTAAAGGGGATGTAGCACACTTCGGGTCATGGTTTTAGCCCATGGTCATCTCTGTCCCTGACACAGAAACAACATGGGAAAGGGACAAGGTGGAGAGAAGCTGCTCACATCACAGCAGCTAGGAAGCAGGGAGCAGAGGAAGGAGCAAGGGAAGGAGACGCCCCTTCACTCACAGCTCCAGACTCCACCACCACCACTGACCAGCCCCCACCTCCTAACAGCACAGTTCGCTCTGACTCATCCCTGATGAGCTTAGGCCTTCTGTGATCCAATCACCCTCCTGAAGACCACCTTTGCCTGCCCACATGAGCCTCCTGGGGACTCTGCACGTCTAAGCCATAACAACGGTGTAGCAAACAACAGATACACACATATTCCCCCAAAACACTTCTATTAGCTGATCCCAGAGGTAATGTGAAGACAGGCACAAAGCCAACCGCTCCTGACCACAGTACTGCGGTTATAATGTTGTAGGCAGCTGAGTTAGATAGAAATGTTACAGGCAGTCAGGCAGGGCCACGCCCTCGAAGGAGATACCACAAAAGACCAGATAATTTGCAACTATGGGAGGGAGGGATGCTCCCACCGTGGGCCAGACCTAAAGAGCAAAGATCAAACAAATACCGACCTCCCTAAAGATTGGCATCTGAGATTGACCATCACCCTGAGGGAGATTGAAGAATCGTTAATCCAACTACTACTGGATGGCTACCCCATAAAATCCTGTTCTACATTCATGCCCCCTTGCTACATGACTCACTTCCCCATTTGGTCCTGGACTTAATCAATTTTACCTGAGCAATGGTGCTTGTAATCCCATTGGTTGACCAGAGTTTTGTCCCACCCCACATCCATCTAAGTGAGTTCTATTTTCTCCACCTTTGCCCCACGTGGTTTTACACTATAGAAGTCCTTGGGAAACTTTGAAAAAATCCTAACTAATAAGCAATCAGACAGAGGTCTACTGTCTAGAATTTACAAAGAACTAAGATATAACAGGGCCCTCAAATTTAAAGACCCAGTTCAGAAATGGGCATCTGAGATGAATACACACTTCTCAGAGGACAAAATTAAAGAAGTGAACAAATATATGAAAAAATGCTCCACATCACTAGCCATTCGTGAAATGCAAATAAAAACAACACTGAGATACCATCTCACTCCAGAAAGAATGGCTATCATAAGGAAATCAACCAACAACAAATGTTGGAGAGGTTGTGG
>PVKA01027111.1:0-30915 GCA_004027165.1 Ctenomys sociabilis
TTCTCTCAATAGTGACTGTTTTCCTCGGTATCACCTAATCATCTTTGCTAGCAGAATATAAATGTGTAGGTTACTTCTTTTGAAACAAGTATTTTTATGGTGATTAATGATGCCTTTAATGTGTTGGCGGCTCCATTACGTGTTCAGACGTGGTGGGAAGCATGCCTTGCTCCCTGAAGCCTTATATCTGATGGTAGCCCGTCACTGAAATGGAGATCATAGTGCATTTTATTATGTCCCTTGAGTCTTACGTTACTTTTGAATTCTTATAGTAGCAAGCTGAAAAGATGTAAATAATTGATGAAACTTCTGACAGAAAATACTTAAAATTCTCACATATAAAAAATAAGTCTAATAGCACAAATATTCAAGAATATAAGAGCTGCCAATTCTCTGACCAGGCTTTTCATTTTTTAAGCCACATAACAAATTTTAAAATAAATGCTTTGATCATATCTGAAAAGAAGGTGGCAAAAAATACGAGATTATAAATACAGATTTATACCCATTCTAAATCAGTGTCTGTATTTTGTATGTATGAATAACTTATGATTGGGGACATGATCTTAGAAAAATGAAAAAGAAGGTACATGAGCAGTTTCAAAGACAACTGAATTAATAAGAACAAAATCTGATAAAGGGCAGGCAAGATAGTTCAGTGGACTAAAGTGCTTGCTTAGGCAAGTGCAGGGACCTCGGTTGGATTCCTGGTAACACATGCCATGCCAGCCCTGCCCCCAGGTTGGGCTGAGCCAGCCACACACACAAAAAAATCTGATAAATTTTAAAATTCTACCGTCTGTCGTTGTATCAGAGTTGCAACAATCAATTTAGCACAAATTCATCCTGAGATCCTTTGGGAAAGTAGGAAGTTAGCTCCCAGGAATCTTCTAAAAACCTGAACTTTACGATAGATAATATAGTCTTGTAAGGACTTTGGATATGGAATGTCTCATACTTGATTCTCATTTATCTTTGTTTCTCCAAAAAATTCTAAAATGGAATTTTAGTGATACCACCCTCATAAATTGGAGGAACAAGTATTTTATAATCTTTATACACATTCCTGTATTGATCACTTAATTTATTAATGTCCCCTATCTTATTAGTGATCAGTTTTAACATATGTGAGCTTCATGAGTATTACGGACATGTTTGTCTTTTTTTTTTTTTTTTTTTTTTTTTTTTTTTTTTTTTTTTTTTTTTTTTTTTTTTTTTTTTTTTTTTTTTTTTTTTTTTTTTTTTTTTTTCATCTGTGTACCTTTTATTGAAAGTGGTTCACATTCTGAGGTTTTGCTTGATATGAATTGCACAGAACTTGAACTGCATATATGCTTATATCAGGTAAATTTCAAGAAGTTTGTCTAGTAACAAACACTGGTATGGTAACACACACTACTATTCCCAGCACTGTGGAAGCCTGAAGTACAAGGATCATCAGTTCAAGCCTACCTTAACAACTTACCAAGACCCTGTATTAAAATAAAAAATTTAAAAAGGGCTAGGGATATAGCTGTTTATGAAGGAGAAGGAAGTGGAGGTGGAAGAGGAGGAATAGAAGAGAGGAAGAGAAGATGTAGAATAGTTGTTCATGTTAAAATTTAGGCTGAGGAGTTATTTGCACCCTCACTTTTCTCTCTCAGTGCCTTAGGCCATTTCCCACCCTTCCTGGTTTAACCTTAAGTAAAAGCAGTGTACTACAGTTGGCATAGAATTGTTGACTTTGCCTTTAAAAAAAAAAAATCAAAACTATTTGTGTTTAGATGCTGGGGATTGAACCTGGAGTCTTTACCTGAGCTACATATCAATTTTTTTTTTTTTTTGAGACAATCTCATTAAAATGCTATATTGCCTGGGCTAGATTTGAACTTATGATCCTCCTGCTTCAGCCTCCCAGAGTATTTGGATATAGTGTGTACCACTACACCTAGTGAAGGTACACATATTTAACGCTTTATATAGGCTACTTATTTTGTTTGAATTATTTTTTTAAATTTTAATTGATACATAAAATTTCACCTTGATAGAGTATCATATAATATTCTATACATGTATACTTTGTGTAATATTTAAATCTAGTTAAACATTTATCTCCTCAAACATGTATGATTTCTTTATTATAAAGACTTTCAAAACCTCGTCTTCAGGCTGGGGAGATGGCTCAGTGGAATAAGCACTTCCCTGGCAAGCTGCAAGGGCCTGAATTCAATCCCTGGTCCCCCCCCCCCCCCCAAAAAAAAAGAAATGTCCTCAAAAACCCTGTCTTCTAGCTTTTTGAAGTGTATAGTACTTTTATCTGTAGTCATAGCTTGTCAGGACCTCCTGCTCCTGTCTCACTTCGTACCTGTGGATCAGCCTCTGTTCTCACTCTTCCCAGACTCTGGTAGCCACCATTCTCCTCTCAGCTTCTGTAAGTTCAGGTTTTTAGCTTCCTTAACGGCTTTTAGCATGTGAGTGCAATCATGTGGTACTTGTCTTTCTGTTCCCAGCTTATTTCCTTTAACATAGTGATTTCTACTTCTAGATACATTGCTGCACATCACAACATTTCACTTTGTATGGCTGAATAATATTTCAGAATGTATGTATATTACATTTTTTAAAAATCTGATTATCATTCAGTGCACTTGAGGTTTCTTTTTATTTATTTATTTTTGGTTATAACACAAAAGCTTTATTTTTCTGCTGTAGCTAGAGCAAACTGCTGGAACCTTTCAAGTATGTTGTGATCTCGGGCTACAGCCCGTTCCCTCTTGATCTGTTTCAGCTCATCGTGCTTCTTTTTCTCCTCTGTGACTACCCTCCTCTCTTCTTCTGCCTGAGGTTTCAGGAGACTGTAGTGCTTGGCTCCCTAGGCGATGCTGACACACACAGGGCGGAGTTGCAGCCAAGCTTGATGAGCAGAGACCTATACTGGCAGCACCATCTTGTCCCTGACCTTTGAGCCAGAAGCACAACTCGTTTCCATTTTTTAGCTGTTGTGAATGTCTCTTTGGCATACTGATTTCATTCCCTTTGAATGTAACCCAGTATCAAGAGTGCTGGATCAGGCTGGGGAGATGTCTCAGCAGGCTTAAGTGCCTGCCTGAGTTCAATCTCTAGTACAAAAAAAAAGTGCTGGATCATACGATTCTACTTTTAATTTTTGAGGAACTTTCACACTATTCTCCATACTATTAATACTAAGGCTATTTCTTTTCATCCTTAGCACAAGCATAAGGAAGACATTATTATAAATTTGCAGTTAAAAAGTGAGATTAAATGGTTTAGTGAATGTCTCACCAGTATAGATCACAAGCTGTATTATACTGGATGTGACTTCAGAAGTGAGGCCAATGTTGGAATGTCAGATTTTTATGAGTCTTGTGTAGTGTATTCATGAAAGTAGGGATGTTGGTGACACTGAAGAAATATGAATAAACTAAATAGTACTCAAAGAATCTTTCAGTGTGATAGTTCCTGAACTATGGCCTTCTCCACGGGGAGATAGCTCAGCCACGAAAGTCCCTGCCTGGCAAGCTTAAGGTCCTGAGTTTGATCCCCAATACCAAAAAATAAAAACAAACAAAAAAAAGGATGGCCTTCTCCATGGTGACACAGCAGGACTGTGTCCTACTACATATGGCTTCTATTTAAATGTGAAGGTGATTTTATTTGGAAGAAAAATAAAAATAGAAAAATACAGCATTGCACTTTGAGAATAAGTGTTGTTGGATCCAAATCCTGACAACAGACAAGTTTCTCAGAGTGGAATATGAAATCAGAGGAGACTGTATAGAATCCACTCATGTCTCAGAGCCCTACTTCTAGGGAGCTGGGTCTGAGGAAAAGTTGAAGATAACCTCAGTCAGTTTTACCATAGAGATTTAATTGAAAGTACTTTGACTAATAAACTAGTAATAGCTGTGTTTCATGTTCCCTTTCTTACTAATTTCTTCTTAAGAACAAATAATTAAAACCAGAAATTTCTGTCCAGAGTATGATGCACTGTGTGTGGTTGTAAATGAAGAAAACATAGAACCCAACAGGAGGATACCAGAAACAATTCCCAGATGTTGTGGTGATCGTTGCTCTAGTAGAGAAGGTATCCATTTAGCTTGTAGAAGCATTCAGGATAGTTTGTGTAGATGGAAATCTAATTAGCAAGATAGGGAAGTATTTTGTGTTAATGAAGTATGTTCCTAGTTCTTAAGACTATATAAACAGAAGAATTTGGAGCACCAGAGAATTATCTGTTTACACAAGCTATACTCATTTCCATGTTTTCTACAGCATTTGCAATATGTGACTGTATTTACTCCCATGTGTTTCCTCTTGTATTTTTTTTTCCTCAAATCTGGGAAGAGAAAGATTGTTTTAAAATTCATTTATTTTCTCCATTTGGTCCTCAGCAGCAGGAAGGGCTGTTGAAGGCTTGGTCAGAGCCAGCATGGAAATTCAAAGAGCCTGTGAGTTTCAAGGAAAAGAGAAATTTTCTATGTCATGATTGTTCCAGTGACTCCTAGTCTAGTGATTCCTGGACCTCCTGCAGAGTTGGTTAGGGTACATACTGTGTAATGTATCAAAATTCACAAAATATCATGGTGGCTGTGTATTCTCAATGTTTTATTGCTTTGCTAATCTAAAAAAAACAAAAGAATATGTGTTCTTTTTTAATGTATGTAGTACAGCGTCTACAGGGTCTCTTTACACAGATCGGACTTATAGTGATCCTCCTGTTTTCAGCCTCCGAAGCCCTGGGATTATCTATGTGCATCACTATGCACAGTCTCACTCACTGTCTCAGTGCTCCCTGGGGGTGGGGTTGGCATGGCCAGGGATCAAATTCCCAGTTCCTGCATTTACCTAAGCAGGTGCTTTAGTCCACTGAGCTATCTTGCCAGCCCTGTTCAATTTTTGTGTATTTTTAAAGCTGTATTATTTTCTTTTAGTCATAAAAGGTTTTTTGTTTTGTTTTTACTGAGCGTTCTTCAGATTTCTTTTTTTTTATAGGAGGTGATGTTCTATTCTGAGAAGGCTCTTAATTATACATTATTTGTGAAATCTATAACCTGTTGGTATTTCTGCCACATTGTTTTATGAGCAACATTTAAAATAAAGATTTAAACACTCTGGTGGACGTTTGGGTCCCAATGGTGGTCTAGTGTTGCCCTACTGTGGCACCATGGCTATGTCTGTTGTGCTGTTATCCTTATTGGTGGTGGGTGTTTGGGGGAATGAGTTTAGTATATTAATATCACCAGGGTCCGTTGTCTTCCGAAATGGAAATTGGCCCATACCAGGAGAGTGAATCCCAGATGTGGCTGCATTGTCCATGCGCTTCTCTGTTGAATATCTTTCTTGGCCAGGACTTGCAGTGGGTAATTTATTCCATCATCCCAGGGCTGATGGTAAAGGGAGTTTGACAAACTTGCTCTACCTCCAGGCCATGTCATTTCATATCTCAATAGCAGTGCAAATTCCATTCACTCCTTATTTCTGGAGACACTCCTGTAGTTTTGTAGTTGGCTCCCAGTGAAGAAAGAGTGTATAGGGTAGGGAAATACAGCAGCTACGTAATAGCCTGTTTCAAGAAAACTCCATTCTCGATTCACTTCCCCTCAACTCTTTGAGTAGGAACAATGAAGTGGGCCTGTTCTTCCTTTCAGAACTATAAGTCCTCCATGACATTTCAACTTTGTTGTCTTGTCACAAGTATCTAACCAGGGATTATTCTCCTGACTTATATTCACTGGAACTGGCAGGTTTAGATGAAATTGGCAAACATTATGGGGAAGACTCTGAACAATTCAGAGATGCTTCTAGGATCCTTGTTGATGCTCTGCAAAAGTTTGCAGATGACATATAGAATCTTTATGGTGGAAATGCAGTGGTAGAATTAGTGACTGTCAAATCTTTTGACACATCTCTTGTGAGGAAGACAAGGACTGTCCTTGAAATAAAACTAGAGAACAACACAAGTCTCTATAACCTTGCATACAAGTATAATTTTGAATACTTGGTGGTTTTCAACATGATGCTTTGGATATTGATCACACTGACCTTGGCTGTGATTATCACCTCTTACAACATTTGGATTATGGATCCCGACTATGATAGTATCATTTACAGGATGACAAACCAGAAGATTGGAATGGACTGAACTGTCCTCACACCAGATTTACATAAGGGGTATGGGCTGTTTTGTTAAAATATACCATTTTAGTGTGGTTTAAAATAGATAGTACACTTTAAATTTGTAAAAATAACAGTAAATTTTGTTCTCTGGAAAAAAATAAAATAAAGATTTAAAAGGGTTAAAAAAATAAAAGGGTTTTTAAAGCAAGTTTTTCTCCTGGAATTTGAGCTTTCATACTACTCTGCTGTATTTTCACCTAAATTCTCTATTATAAGCTTCTAGGTTTTTATTTAAAACCTGTTGACTTTTATTTGACCCTTACCAGATAAAACAACGGAAGCATTGCATAGTTCTAGTCTCTAGTGGAACTATAATCACCAAGGTCAGTTTTGTGGCCAGATGTTGACCAGAGTGCACCAATAACATTTTCATCTATTCAGGGAGGTTTGAAGACTGTTGTGTGCTTTGGGGAAAAGGCCACTCTCAGCTTACATGTAGATTGAAGTAAGCTACCTAGAATCTGGCAGATACATCGATTGCCCTTTTTTCTTCACTATTTGTCTTCAGTGTGAGTCTGATCAGTGCTATTTGGTGATGCAGGTCTCACTGGGTCACACCTAGATCACTGATGCATGTACCATGTTGCATCCACCCCAGCACTCTTCTCTTTGCACTGTACAGCCTCTGGATGTCTAGCAGAGTTTTCTTTTAAAGCCAAAGATAGTCTTCCCTAAAAAAGCACAAATGTGATATGTATCATTATATAACTTACTTTCTTTGGTGATGAAAGTTTAGTTTTTGAGCCCTGTTATAAAGGCTTCCCACAGAACTATGAGCACCTCTCTTTTTCTGTCCTGGGTAAAGATATAATAGTGTTGTCCACATGTCTCCTGAACACACATGGCACTGTCTTGATTGAATACATTAAAATGTCAGACCTACCAGCTAGTGTTGATTTAATTCACAGTCTTTGCACTCCCAGAACTAAAAGCTGTTTTAGGAATGAATTCATTGGAATTAACACTGGAATACTGGATCCATGTCAATTTCAGATAAATTACTGTACTGTACTGTACTATACCTTATCTGAAATTTACATTTAACTAGAGGTCCTATAATTTACTTGGTAAATCTGGCAATTCTACAACTGAAGCTAGATTATGTAAGATGTTATGAATTCATATAATGTTATTATGTAGATGAGAAGTAGTCTGCCCTTTTCCTCAAGTATACCTTTCTGCTTAGGAAGCTTGTACTTTATCATTTGATGAAAACATTGATATCTGACATTTACCTCACTCTCTCACTTGCCAAGCTTTGTCCCCTCTAGGCTCCTGTATTCACAGCACAATTGTGAGAAGACTGCCTCAGACTGCAGGTAGTAGAGGTTCTAACCACTTTTGACACACTTGATCCAACAGCAGGTTTTGGGGCTATCAACTTTTCATTCTGACATTTTTTGCCAGCTAGAAGCACAAGAGACTTGCATGTAAACCTCCTGGCACAATCTGGTGGGTTCTTGGGCCAAAGTATGTGACTGTGCTAATTCTCTTATGATCTCAAAGCATTTTCATACTGTTACTCAAGTGACCCAGGGAACAAGAAGGGAATTGAAAGTATATGATGTTAGCATCAGCAATTGGAAGAGAATCTAGGGAAGTATCTAATTATAACCAAAGGAAAAAGAACAGGGTTGTCTACTGGAGTGCTGGTTGTAGAAATTCAGACATTCTCGTAGAGCATTTCTGATATCACTTGAGTAAAATTTAGTCTTTTGTGGGGAGTTTTTACAGAAGGAAACTTAAATTTCTAAAGAACTTGAGGAAAGGTGTAAAGGCCACAATGTGAATTGGAGATGCCACACCCTGTTTTGAATTGGATTTCCTGCTAGCCCTGATCGGAGGCTTTCTTCCCGGACTAGGGTGAATTCAGTTCCAATGTTTGCTTGTAAAACTGAATCCAGTCATTGTGTCTGCAGTTTGGCTTCCTGCCTGCTAAGTACAGAGTAAACTTCAGCTAGTTACTCCCAGTGATTCTGTGTCCTCCATAAAGAAGAGGGAAAGGAGAGGGGAAAACCCAAGGGGTGATTGAGTTCATTTCATTTACATACTGTGCCTGAGAGCAGCTGCTGGCTGCTTAGTGGTCACATGATTCTGTGGAGAATCCTGATATTCCACTTACTGGAATAGGAGACAGCTAGGGCCTGGGGGTGGGATGGAGGGCGGTAAAAAGTGAAGTGGGGGGTGTTAGCACTTTTTAAAAAAAATGATTTTGTATTACCAGCTTCTAGTTTGTTAACAAATATAGATCAGACTGTATGAGATTTTATGTTCTTCCCTCTTTCCAAAGTGTTGTATGTGAAGAAAAAACTTCTATACAAAGAGGTTACAGGTGGGGAGGTGGCATTGCTGGCTGGTAGGCCTGACTGTACCCAACAGTTGGCCTAGAAGAGGGAGCACAGGTCATGGGCACAGCTGACCAGACTTGTGGGGAATATGGGGGTCATGCACTCGACATTGTGAGCAGGTTCATTGCTAAACCTGAGAGGGACCACTCTGTGTGAGCAGAACAGAGAAGGTAGGTGTCTCTTATAGGCTAGGAACTTCCTTTACAGTCTTTTTAGGGGGGGACTCCTGATGAGTTGGGGCAGAGAAACAGCAAGCTTGTGGCTTGCTGATACATCCTTTGGGAGTTACTGACCTGTCCTCCGGGACCTAAGTAAAATTAAACTTGTTTCTCTAAGGTGTCAGGTGAGTGTGTTTGAACCAACAGTGTCCCTGTCTGAGCTCTGTCAGGTGAGACTCACCCTTTCTTCTCAAGTTATACAAAATATGATGTCATCTACTTAGCATAAACTCCAGCAGCTTTATTAAGATTGATAGAGCCCAGACAGCAACACCTTCAATTCAAAGAGCCCACCTTAGAGAAATGTAAGTCATTTTATTTAAGTCACAAGCAGCTCTGCAAGGACAGGTCAGCAGCTCACAGAGCACACATCAGCAAGCCACAATCCTATCTTTTCTCTGGCTCACCCCCCTCAAAAGCCCACCAAAAAAAAAAAAAAAAAAAAAGGAAAAAGAAAAAAGATACAAAGAAAGCCTCTAACCCCATAGACACCTTCTCTACTCTTTTCTCAAAGAGGTCCTTCCCAGGGTTAGCAGTAAACCTGCTTGGACCACTGAGATTGTGTCCTTTCTTTCCAACTCAAAAACACCTGGAAAAACTTTGTCATTAAATATAAAATAATCTAGAAGGAATTAAGGTACCAGCCTCTGGGCGCTAAGAAACAATGTGCTAAGAGTCATTCTCACGTATACTTAGCCTCTAAGAAAGCTTTTCATTGGATCAGCTTCATCACTCAGAGGCCATGTCATTCAGTACTGAAATAAGGAACAGGGAAACAATATTGTGGGCTGAGAGAACCCATCACAGAGCACATAAAGCATTTTCATACTGTTACTCATAAAAGTTGCAGCTCATATATCTCTTGCAGTTCTAATTGAATTATTCAATTCTGATATGACCTATTGAATTAGGCTTTAGATTTAATTAGCATGCTTGGTTGAATAAATATCATTAATATCAATAAATTGTGTGTTTACTTTTAAGAAAGACCAGAAAGCTACTATCCTGCTGTAACTTACTGGAAGTTAAGAGAGAAGTCAGAAAACTTAAGATGTATTTTGGTCATAGGAGGGTTTTATTTTGTTTTTGCATTAAGCCTTAAATACTACCTAAGTGATACAGAATGGCAGACCATAAACCAAAAGAAAAAACATTCCTACTTATTTTGGAAATGATACCTTTAACTGTTCTATGCTAAGAGGAACAAATATTCAGAGTTGAAGAAATAATCGAAAAGATTCCCAAAGCTAAATGTACAGTCCTTCAGGGCTTGTAGATCTAAGCATTGAGCAACTCTAAAGTGGTCGAGCAAAAGCCTAAATTCTGACTTCTGGTCTTCAGTCTGGCTTACGAAGAGCTTGAAAATAGTAAATTTTCTTCTCCCACCAAACAATCTGAGAATGCACATTTCCTATCTTCATCAGAGAGTTGAGATCAGAGATCAAACCACTATCCCCAACAGTGTAGTGAGACAGAAGGATAGAAAAATCACAGCTTTGTGGAGGAAAAAACCAGAAGCAAAAATACCCACTGGAATGAGTACCAGATATAAAAACTTTAACTGACAAATTGCTAGTTAAACTAATTAATAAGCTTGAGATAGGATCGGTCTCACTATGTATTTCAAGCTGCTGTTGAACTCACTGGGTAGCCCAGCCTGGCCTTGAACTTGTGACAACCTTCTGGCCTTAACCTCCTGAGGAATAGAATTACAGGCATGTGCTACCACATCCTGCTGACAGCATGCTTCTAACATATGAAGACATCTCAAGAGAAATATTTTTGCTGACTTAAACTACAACTTAACCAACCTTGTGGGTTACAGAAAAAGCAGTGTAAAAGAAAATTTGCAGCACTTAAGGATACAGTAAAAAATATCTAAAGTCAGTAATTGAGGTTCCATTCTAGGAAATAAAAAAAGATCAAATTAAATCCAAAGCAAATCTTGCTCACTTGGGCAGCACATATACTAAGTCCAAAGTAAACAGAAGGAACAAAATAATTAAGGTTAGACAGAATCAGTGAAATTAAAACAAAATCGGTAGAGAAAAACAGAACCAAAGCTAGTTCTTGAGAAGAGCACTAAAACTGATAATTCTGTAGCCAAATTAGGTACAAAAAAAAAAAAAAAAAGACATAAATTAACAGTATCAGAAATGAAAGAGGAGCCAGACATGATGGCATATACCTATAATCTTAGCACTCTGGGAAGCTGAGGCAGAAGGATCATAAGATCAATCATACCCTGGACAACTCAGCAACTTAATGAGACTGTTTCAAAATTTCAAAAATTGAAAGGATTAGGAATGTAAGTTGGTGCAAAGGCTCTGGCTTCAGTGCCTAGTACCTAGAAAGAAGAAAGGGAAGGGAAAGAAATGGGAGGGGAGGGATGGATGGATAGATGCCATTAAAACAATAATGAAATAATATTGTTTGTAAAACTTAAGTCCATAAATATTTAATAACCTAAAAGAATATGCCAATTCCTTGACACAACCTACCAAAACTCAAATAATAAGAACTAGATCATTTGAATATGCCTACATCTATTAAGGAAATTAAATCAATAGGTAATCACCCCCCCAAAACAGAATATCATCATCAGATTGATTCAGTGGTAAATTATGAGAAACATTTTAGTTAAAAATTGTACAAATTCTCTATTAGTCTTTCAAAAGACTGAAACAGAGGGAATATTTAAGTTGATCCACCGAGCCAGTCTCACTCTTAATAGTGAATAAAAACACAGACAAGAAAGGAAAACTACCAAGTTTCTCTCATGAACATATAGGCAGGCAGGCAGGTAGGGCGGGGTAGGGTGGGGCAGGGTGGGGAGAGGCAGGGCAGCGGGCGATAGATGTAGATATAGAAATCTCCAACAACTTACTGGTAACTTAAATCTGAAATGTCTGTAATGGCTACAGTTTCAAAGTTTGGGTGGCTGGGGCAGGAAGAGCAGAAGTCTGAGCTTCACCTGGACAATTCAGCAAGTTCATGGGATGCTGCATCATTATCATCATCATCACCAGATTCAATAATTAATACTTTCTACCTCGTTATTTTCCTAGTGGTTGTCCATAGTACTAGAAGCCAACATAATATCCTGTCCAACCACCATTAGTGCAAATCTTGCCTGTCATAGAATTATGTAGAAGCACAGTGTTATCTATCCCAACAGTACTGTCCATACACACACCTCATGATTCTTTCTATACCCCTTCCTTTGTCTACACCTGTCAAAGATGGGCACTCCAGTGTCATTCAACTAATATAGGTGCTTGAACTCGACAACACAATCCAACACAGTCCAGCATTATACAACAATGGTGAGTTATCTGAAGAAGTCGTCGACCATAGCCGTTTACAGCTCAACTTATTATTATGGCCCCGTGGTGTATACTTCATTTTTATACTTTTCTGCTGGATGGTTAAGACCTAGATAGAGCAAGACCTATATACCAACACATGTACTTTATGTTTCTTATGAGGTCAGTGAAGTCCCCTCAGGGTTTATCTTGTAGTCCTGTACGGTATTCTGTAGATCCTTTGTCTGTGTCATCCATGTGGATGAGTCACGGCCAATGCTTGACCAGTTTGCTCTCTGAGAGCCTAAGAGAAAGTTTTCTCTCCATGTGACTCTCCCCAGGCACACTATAGAACTTCGATCTCTTTCCTCTGTGGCTCCATAATCTCCTTGTTCAGAAAATTTGGAGCTCAACTGAGTTTCATGATGTTGCATTACAGATTCTCCTATGTCCTGAGTCTTTGCTGACCTTGAAAGGCTAGGGCCAAAATGTTGGCTGGCCTTGTGGCTCTCCTATTTCTCCAACTTTGATCTGTGAACTTAGGTTGTTAACCATCCAGAAGAAAAGGTGATTAGTATCCTGCAGCATATGCCATTCACTTTGCCTTATCTGACTCAGTTGATTTTAGTTGTTGTACATTTCCATTTGTATTTCTGCTTTTTGCTTCTTATACTAGGGAGACTATACGATATTTACACATGTGTGTCTGGTTTATTTCACTTATGAGTATGTGTTCAAGTGGCATCCACTTCAGTATAAATGCTTCAAGCTTATCATTCTTAATAGCTGAGTAATACTCCATTACATAGAAATACCATATCTTTTTCAACCATTCCTCATGTGATGGACATCTTGGTTGTTTCCAAGATTTTGCTATCACATATTGTGCTGCTATAAACATAGGTGCACATATATCACTATGATACAATGTTTTCAGTTCCTTTGGGAAAATTCCCAGTAGGGGGATGGCCGGCTTGAATGGGATTTCCAGTCCTACTCTTTTGAGGAGTCTCCACCCTGATCTCCATAATGGTTGTACCAATCTACATTCCCACCAGCAGTGGAGAAGTGTTCCCTTTTCCCCCACAACCTCTCCAACATTTGTTGTTGGTTGATTTCCTTATGATAGCCATTCTTTCTGGAGTGAAATGGTATCTCAGTGTTGTTTTTATTTGAATTTCACGGATGACTAGCGATGTGGAGCATTTTTTCATATATTTATTCACTTCTTTGATTTCATCCTCTGAGAAGTGTGTATTCATCTCAGATATCCATTTCTGAATTGGGTCTTTAAATTTGAGGGCCCTGTTATATCTTAGTTTTTTATATATTCTAGACAGTACACCTCTGTCTGATTGCTTATTAGTTAGGATTTTTTCAAAATTTGTGGGTTGTCTTTTCACTCTGTTGACAATTTCTTTTGACATGCAGAACCTCCTTAAGAAGACTTGATCCCAGTTGTTGATTCTTTCAAATGCTTCCCATGCGAATATATGTGTGTTCATGAACTCTTTACCTACCCAAGTCTGTAACTTTGAGCTCATCAGTGACCAAAAACATGGAAGAAAAAAAATATCTGTAAATTGGACTTATGTATTCAAAAACATCCAATACACTGACAGTGCCAAATGTTGAAAAGGATGTGAGTCAACAAGAACTCATTCATTAATGATGGAATAGAAAAGGCAACCACTTTGGAAGGCAGTTTCTTATTATTTTATAAAAATAACCATGCTTTTACCATATAACACAGCAGTTGCACTCCTTGATATTTACCCAATTGGCATTTTTGTTTGTTTGTTTGTTTGGATGGAACCAGGGATTGAACTCTGACCCTTGAGCTTGCCAGAAAAGCACTTATTCTACTGAGCCATCTCCCCAGCCCTAGTTTCAGGTTTTAAGTCTTGTGCAGTTCAGTTTTTTTTTTTTTACACAAGTGCCAAATTCCAATGTACTCTAGTTATTGTAGGCATATTTGTTCCCCAGAGGCAGTTTTCCATGCCTGCTGGGCCATGGGGAAGCCAGATCACAAGAAGTAGTCTGGTTGCCCAGCAGACTCAGTGTAGGGCCACCACTGATCTAATTGCAGGCTGGCCACAGCCAGCCCGAGTGCAGGCTGAACAAGATGTGTCTTTGAGAGTTTTTGGTTAGCTTGACCCAAAGTACCTGCCCAGAACTAAATCCTGTGAGCTTCAATCTCATTAGATACTAGAAATCTTGTGCTCTGGATTATACAGTTATCAGTCCTTCCAAGCAAGATCTGTGGTCCAAGGCCTAGATACTTAAATCAACCTCCCTGCCTTTTGTTTTCTGAAACAGATGTGCATTATTATAGCATGTCTTCCCTTGGCATTACTTGAAGAACAAAGTCCTGTGATGAGTTATGAACCTATAATACCTAAAGTATACTTCATAATTTAAACTTGCAAGGGAATGTGTAGAACTAGAAATTGTCATAGGTCATAGGGTTGGGAACATAGGGTAAGAAGTTTAGTGTTTGTATGTCCGTACTTATTGTTCTTACCTTCTGATCCCAAAGAATACAGCCATACAAATGAATGGGTTGCTTCTCAAACTATCCTGGCTCAGAATTTGGACTGGATCACATTTTCTGTACTGCTAACAAAGCACTTGCAGGAGGATTTTTAATTGCATACAGCAGAGTATTTTATATCAGTAATGTGTTTTGTTAATTTTTAAATTGGATAGTGATATATATATATATATATATATATATATATATATATATATATATATATATATGCCTTTTAAAAAACCATGTTGATGCTGCATGTACTGCTATATTAAATTGTAAGACTGGAAAGCAATGATGGCGTAACTTTATATAGCCCAAAGACCACAGGGTATGGCTTAGTCTCTATAGGTATATTTATCTCATTTCCAAATTGATGAAATTTTCATATATTACTAAAAAATAATTAAGGTCTTTTACGATATATATAAACCTTTTGAGCTCTTTGATATCAGGCAGCCGGTTATTTGATGTTTTTGTTATAGAAGGCAGTTGAGTATATTATTATATTGTAGTTCTAATAGTTTTAAAAGTAGCTATCTTTTCTTCATACAAATATTCATATCGTAAACAGAATACATCTTGAGTCCATATGTAACTCCAGTTAAACACAAATTACTTTTTCTCAAAAAGCAAAAATTCTGTAGTGTTATAGTAAAATGCCAGTAAATAATGAACAAGTTAAGGTTATACTCAAAACTTATACATGATAATTGTCTTTATAAACCCAGTTCTGAATAAATGTCAAGCTTTATTTTTATTTATTTATATTTGGTGGTACCAGAGATTGAACTCAGGACCCTGTGCTTGCCAGGCAAGCACTAAATTCTACTGAGCTGTCTCCCCAGCCAAGCTTTACTGTTTCTTAAACATAAGAGAGTGGCTTACAAATTAACCTTGTAAAGAGCCAATGAATTTTGTTTCTTTTTTCTTTTTCTTTTTTTTTTGGTGGATCCAGGGATTGAACTCAGGCCCTTGTACTTGCCAGGAAAGAACTTATTCTACTGAGCTATCTCCCTGGCCCAGCAGTAATACATCTTGTATGGCCTAATCTTATCTCTAGATTTTAATAATCTTTGTGGTTGCTAATGATGTGAAATGTTTCAGTCTTAGAGGACTGTTTATGCTTTTTCACTCATCTGTCACTACTTCATCTTTAAAGAGTGTTTCTTTAAACAATTAGCTATGTGTTCCTCTCATTTCCCCTTCCTTTCCCCGTAACTCCTCCCTTTGTTCCCTTGGACTACTTCCCTATTGGATAAGATCTGTCCCCTTCTAGGTATCCTTTTTCATTTTCTTTGTTTGTACTTTTCCTTGCTCAAATGAGAGATACCATATATAACTTAAGCTTGTGTGTCTTATTTATTTCACTCAACATTATATTTTCCAGGTTTATTTATTTTCCTACAGACATTATATGTCAGAACATTCACTAAAACAAAGAATATCAACAGTATGAAAAAAATCCAATGATCAGTAACCAGAAGAGGAGGGAGAAAAAGGGAAGGATTAAAAAAAAACCTAAGCTGTAATATGTACATGTATCCATTCCCCATGATGATTGTGAATTACATATATGAATAAAATTTAAAAATTAAACAATTAGCTATGTAACTCAAGAGAAGGAAAGCAATTTGAATATGCAGAAGTTAAAAAAAGTCAATTGCTTGAATATAGACATTTCATTTTATTTCTTTAATTTGTATTTTAACTTGAGTGAAAAATAGAAGCAAAAACAAATAGAAAAAATGACATAAATAGGAAACATACAACAATACATATGTTACAGATTTTAAAAACATGGATAGCTAAATATATGTATATTTTAAACAAAACAACACAGATCAGAAATCCACAACAGAAGTGGGTTATCCACAGAAGTTGTTTACTTGAGCCATTCACAGCTCAGTATATTAATATGACTTTATATACCTCCAGTTTTATACTTTTCTGCTGGATGGTTAATACCGAGTTAAAGCAAGACCTATATAACAAGAAATGTAACTTTTGTATCAGATAAGGTCAGTCAGGTACCCTCAGCATTTATCCTGTAACCCTGTACCACACTTTTTAGATCCCTTGTCAGTGTCAGCCATGTCGTTGACTCACAGCCATTGCTTGAGCAATTAGCTCTCTGTGGAAGCCTGAGAGAAAGTTTTCTCTCCATGTGACTCTTAGGCACACTCTACATCCTCGATCGCATTCCTCTGTGACCCCATAATCTCCTAGATCAGAAAATGTGGGGCACTACCGAGTTACATGATGTTACAGTACAAATTCTTCTATGTCCTGAGGTATAGACATTTTAAAGTAACATAGATTTTGTATTAATAACAATTCTGTATTAAATCAATTATTGAAGTGCTGCGTTCAACCTCCTGTCAGTATGTTCTACTGTGCTGTTGATGTTAGTCATAACTACATTTTATGTTTTTAAAAAGTACTTGTGCCCTGCCTAGCCATGTCTGTCTGCCCCTCCAGTTTTTCACTGGGAGCAGATAACTTGTGTAGCCAGCCCAGTTGGCCAGGTGGGACATGTGAGCACACCTTCCTTCCTCAGTTCTAGGATCTCTGTGAGCTGCTCACCCACCTATGTCTTTCCTTTGCTGTGTGTAAAATATCTGCTGTTACAAAAAGAAACAATTATATATTAATTTAAGGAGGAATGGTCTTGGTAACTAGAGGGCCATTTCATCTTCCTTGCTTCCTCCTTCCATCCATTCGTCTGTCCGTCCATCCGTCCTTCCGTCCTTCTTTCCTTTCTGTTTCTTTTTTTCTTCGTTTCCAGTGGTAGTTGAGAAGACAGGAGACTCTGGTGTGACTTGGCGTGAAAGCTACCAAAACTTGTTGGAGAAGATTTAAAGATGAGGACAAGGCCCAGAATGTGTAGCATTACACTAATGGGATCTTGTTCTCATTACTTCATATTATGAAAAGTAGAATAGTGAAGTGAAATAAACTATGAAGTAATTCTTGTAGGAAAGACTATCTTTTGGTAGCATCTTCGCTTTGGTGTTGTCCATGATATGAATACAACTTTTCTCTTTCAGATTAGGTTGGCTGAGCATGCACAGAAACTTTGACTGTCTTTCATACTTATAAGTAATCTATGAATGACCCCATGCTGATAAGAATAACATTTAATATGTTATTGTTTGAAGTGAAATTTTTTTACTTTTGGTGAAAATAGAGATATATAAAGTTTTAAAGTGGTAAAAGTTCCTTGCTTGTGTTAATCAGTCACATCTAATACAACTTAAGATGATCTTATCAAAAGTGAATACAGTATTCTTATTGGTAGAACTGGAGCATATGACCCTGCCTTAATTTCCTCATCTGTAAAGTAGGAATGTTAAGAATTTTTATGCTCCGTCATAGGGACACTCAGAACACTTTGCGCAGCATAAGTGCTCAACTAATACTAGCTATTATTGGTTGGTATCAACGAAGGTGGCAGAGTAGGAAGCTCCTGGAATTTGTATCTTCACCAAAAAAATTGAATTGCTAAGATCTGTGCAAGGCAACTCTTTGAACTCTGGGTTGTAAAACACTTGCAGCATTCAGGGGAGATGTCTGGTAAATTTTGGTCAAATTCACTTTTTTACTCTGTAGTAGCTATGATCTTTTAACATCAGCCTTGTGAGAAACAGCTATTGGGTAGTATTTTAGTTATTTTTCCCTTGTTGCTGGGACAAATATCCAGTACTCAAAATGAAGCAAGGAACAGTTTATTTAGCTCACAGTTAGTGGAGGTTTTAGTCTGTACTCTGCTGGCTCCAAGGCAAATGGCAGCAGTTTATGATGTTAGAAAACAATGAAGAGCAGAAGAGCAACAGCTGCTGTGCGTCTATTAAGCCTCTCTCTTCCTTTTATGCTGTTAAGATCCAAGCTTCTCCTAAGTGGTCCAGCTGCATGGATCAAGCTTCTCCAAGGAAATGACCTGCAGAAGCCTTCGTCCACCCATTTATATACCCTTTCAGTGCTGAGTCACTCTGGGGCAGGTACTCCCTGCCCTAAGGTGGCCCCTCCCCACTGCAGAGCATGGAAGTGCAGAGGTGATTCAGCCAAGTTGACACAGTGTATCAACCTCTACAAGTAGCAAGCATTTTTGACATTGCATGCTGGAGTAATGTGGATTTTTGTCATTTTAGGGATGTGGGGGAGACAGAGAAGAGGAGGGAGGAAGGGAGGGAGAGAGAGACAGAGACAAAGATTGAGAGAAAGCATATTTGATTTAAGTAATGGCCCGAAATGTACCTCAAAAAAAGACATAAAGCTTCACCTCCCAAGAGCTTAACATAGTCCAAATAGGGTAAAGAAAACTAGGCCAAAATATATTATAATCAAGTTGTTAAAACCCGAAAACAAGGAGAGAATTTTGAAAGGAGAAAAACAGAAGCTTTTTCTTGAATAAGGGATTCTCAATAATAACAAGAGGGCATTAATTCAGAAATCATGGTGGTCAGAAGGCAGTGTGGTGACATATTTAAAGTCATCAAAGAAGAAACTGTCACCCAGATTGGATACCTGGCAATCAAGAGAAAAATTAAGAAATTCCAGATAAACAAAAGATAAGCCAAGGGAGTCCATTACCAGCAAGCCTGCCCTGCAAGGAACACTGAAGAAGTGGAAGGAAATAAACCCATATGGACAACAAAGAAAGACCAAAATTTCAATGAATGTAATGTCATAGGTAAATGTAAAAGACAGTACTATTATACTTTTGGTGTCGTTTGTAATTTCTCCTATGATACTATTGGTAAACAGATACAGTATTTATAAATCTATGTCAGTTTATAGATGTTGCATAAAGATGGAATCAGTGATGATCATACTACAGAAGAGAAGCGATAGAGATGTACAGAAGAGTTTATATACACTAAAGTTGGTATAATTTAAATGGGTTTTTTGTAATGTTAATCTTTAAGGTAACCAGAAAAAAATAAAAAAAACATTTTTAAATTATAATGATCAACTGCTTAATTAAAAGTACAATAATAAAATAATTGAACATCAAAAACTATATGTAAGAGAGTGGTGCACACCTGTAATCCCAGCTACTGGGAAGGGTGAGGCAGAAATATCACAAGTTCAAGGCCAGGCTGAGCAATTTAACAAGACCTTACCTCAAAATAAAAGAAGGAAGACTAGAGAGATAGCAGTACTAGAGCACTTCCATAGTATATATATGTGTGTGTGTGTGTGTGTGTGTGTGTGTGTGATCCCAGCAGTACCATAGAAAGGGCAGGGGGATAATAGATGTAATAGATGAAAATCAGGAATAAATCCTTCATTGTTAATGAAACTCATTAAAAGACATAGATTGAATTTTGAAAAGCAAACCCATCTATGTTAGTAGAAACTCATTGCATATATATATATATAATTGAAAATAAAAAGATGGAGGGCCAAGCAGATACAGTTCAGTGGCATAAGTGCCTGCTTGGCAAGTGCAAGGTCTTGAGTTCGATCCCTGGTATTCCCCCAACCAAAAGCAGGGGTGGAGGGGGAGATTCCAACTAAATAGTAACTAAAAGACAACTGAGATGGATACATTATTGGCAGACAAAATAGACTTTAAGTCAAAAATCGTTACAAGAGATAAATCACATTTTAAGATATATTTTTGTTTTTAACTGATACATAATTGTATGTATCTGTGGGTATAGTATAACATCTCACTGCATACATACAATTATGATCATATCAGGATGATTGTCATGTAGCACTTCATACATGTGTAATTTATTTGTGCCAAGAGAATTAAAAATTCTCTCTACCAACTATTTTGAAATATTCAACTGTTGTGACCATAGATACCTTATATGCTGTTGATGTTAAAACTTACTCCTTGTATCCATTGTCTATCATCTCTCTACCCTTCTTACTTCCAGATATTATATACTGATAAATGTCCCATACAGAAAGAAATAACAATTATAAACATACATCTAATGAAAGAGCCCTAAAATACATAAGCAAAACTGAGAATCAATAAGAGAAATAAGCAGTTTTATATTAATAGCTGGAAACTTCAGTACCCTAATTTCAATAAGGATTAGAACAACTAGGTAGAATATGATAAGAAAAAAGAGGATTTCAACAAGCTAAATCAGACTGTATAAAAAATTCCATCCCAAAACAATATTCGTTCTCATCAAGTGCACTTGAAACTTCTACAAGATAAACCATATATTTAATCAACTTTAAAATATTCAAATATTACAAGGTGTCTTTTCCATGCACAATAGAATAAAACTGAAAACAAAATGCAGAGGAAAACCAGGACATTATTAAATATGTAAAAACATACTCTAAATAACCAGTGAATTAAATAAGAAATCACAGAAGTTATAAAATAACTTTTGGCACACTGCAAAACAATGCTAAGAAAGAAGTTAATTATAAATAAAAGCAATGCTAAGAAAGAAGTTAATTATAAATATATACATTGAGCAGAAGAAAGCTATGAAGCCAATAACATAACTGTCCATCATAAGGAAACAGAAAAAGAAAATCAAACGCAAGTGTAGTAGAGGGAAAGAAATAATAAAAAGAGATATGGGCTGGGGAGATGGCTCAGTGGAATAAGTGCTTACCTGGCAATGCCAGGGCCTGATTTCAATCCTTGGTTCCACCAGAAAAAAAAAAAAAAAAGTAATAGGTGTTCAATGTCAATGAGCTTCAAGGAAACGCAGATAAAAACCACAGTATATCATCTCATAGCTGATTTGATAGTTATTGTCAAAATAAAAAATAAGAATTATCAAGAATATGGAGAAAAGAGAATTTATATACTATTGATGGAATTGTATATTGGCATGGCCATCATGGGAAACAGTATGGGGATTTCTAAAGAATTAAAAAATAGAATTACTGTATGATCTAGCAATCCACTACTGAATAAGTATTCAGAGGAAATAAAGATGTATGCTTTCCTACATTAATTTTTTTTTTTTTTTCAGTACTGGAGATTGAACTTAGGACCTTGTGCTTACCAGGCAGGCACTTAAGCCACTGAACTATCTTTCCCAGCCCCTCCTACATTATTCTTAATAGCCAAAATAGTACCATGTACAATAAGTCTGTCAGTAGATAAATAAAAATGTAGTATATATTCATAATAGATGTTACTCAACCATGAAATGAAAGATACTTTGCCATTTGTCTAGTGGACATTAGGTTAAGGGAAAATAAACCAGACAGAAACACCACATAATCTCACTTGTGTGTGGAGTCTAAAATATTTAAACTTCTAAAAACAGCATAGAAGAGTCAGGGTTTGAGGAATGGGGGAACAGGACATATCACCAAAAGAGTACAAACTTTCAGCTGTAAATAATGACTAGATCCCTAGTGTTTAGCATGGTGTTTATACTTAATTCATTTTAAGCTTCAAATTTGCTAAGTATTCTTGTTACAAAATATGGGATGATAGTAATAGTATTTAGTTAAAGCCATCAATTCACAATATATACACATATCAAAACATTATACAATACCTATTAAATGTTATAGCATTTATCAGTTATACCATAATAAAGCAGAGCACAAAAATAGATTGTTTTAATTAAATAATAAAAAGAAATAGAAGTAGTTTTATATCTTGCTTTCCTAAACAAGGTAGTTACAACAATCAAATGAGGTAGGGTAGGTTTTGTTTATTTATTTGAGGCGGGATGGTTGGACTTCAACTCCTCATGCTTCAGCCTCACATTACAGGTGTATGCTACCATGCCAAGCTAAATTAGATACTTTCAAGAAAATTTCTTTATAAAGTGCTTGTTTAATTGGTGTATAAAATATAAACATTCTAGTAATAGACATTAAACATGCATCATAAAAGTAAGACAGTAAACATTCTTTTCCTCTTCTAATAGTTAAATTTTTTGTTAAATTGATTATTATTTATAGATTACTTGGAAATCTGAAAATTCAAAATCTAAAATGCTCCAAAATTTGAAAGTTTTTGACAGCCAGTATGACAGTATAAGTGGAGGGTTCCACCCCTAATCTCAGATGATATGTTGCAGTCAAAACACAGGGGACAACACCCAGTGTATTCAGTATTCCTAAAGGAAGAAAGAGTCTCTGTGTCTCATCAGCTGTAATTCAAATACTTGATTTCATGTGAGAAATTACTCAAAATATTATATAAGATTGCTTTCATGCTATGTGTATGAGAAATATAAATTTTGATTTTAGGCTTCCATTTTTAAGATATTATATATATGAAAACTTTTTAAATGACTTGAGGTTTAATTTTAAATAATTTGTCTAAAGTATAAATCAAGCAGGGCATGGTGGTGCATGCCTATAATCCCAGCACTCGGGAGGCTGAGGCAGGAGGATTGTTGTGAGTTCGAGATCAGCCTGAGCTACAAAGTGAGCATAAGGCCAGCCTGAACTGCATAATGAGACCCTGTCTCAAAAAGACAAAAAAAAAGTATAAATCAAAACTTTTATGCAGCTGGGCGTGGCAGTGCATGCCTGTAATCCCAGCACTCAGGAGGCTGAAGCAAAAGGTTCGATGCAATTTCAAGACCAGCCTGGGCTACAAAGTGAACTCAAAGCCAGCTTGAATAAGACCCTGTGTCAAAAAAGACCGAAAAAAAATTCCAAAAAAGTTTTTATACAGAGAGCTTTTCAGAATAACATCCACCTGGTACAGGTTGGATTGTCCCTGGAGAGTTTAGCTCAGTTCTGGGCTTTGGGACACCTAGGAAGACTTGGACATGTGAGTGCAATGGGCAAGTCTTTGTGGTTACAAAGTTTATGCCTTATGTTGGTTTTACTAAGCTTCACAGATGAAGATTTGAAATATAATGGGATACTGACTTCTCTCAACTTCAGGTGGGGCATGCTCAGCAATCCTCTTTGAAAAGCCAGGAACATCAGCTTGTGCAAAGTCTAGGTGGGTTCTGTGGTGAGAGGGTGGCTCCCAGGTGGTCCTCAGCCCTGCCAAATACTGTCTTGCCCTTTTTCCACATTTGTGGACCCCCGAGAATAGAGTTTTCAAGGTAACATATTGTCAGAGGTTCCAAATCTGCCTTTTATCTTCTCCAGTGTGGACTAAGAAACAAGTCAGGAGAAGCAAAGCCTATTCCAATTGCCTGGATGGATCCTCAAGAGGATTATAGCTGTCAGTTTCTTAGAGGCTCGAAGTTTTCTTGTCCAGGAACACAGTCCTACTTTTTCAGTGGCAAAAAATTTTATGTGTGTTCCTGACCCTACTTACTGTAGTGTTTCTCACAGGCAGGGGAAGTTCATCTTGGGGTATTATTTTAATTTTAGCATATGACACACCCTACTGTGGTTTTGGTAAACTCTTGTTCTGTGTAACATTCTGAGGTTTTGCCCTTCTTGTTGCCCTAATTTATTTGTCTGTGAAAGCAGTCAGTGTCATTGAAGAGAAATTATGCTTCCTTGGCAAAGTCCAGTTTTAATCCAAAATTGTTCTTATTTCTTTTGAAATTTAAAGCATTGTCTTGAAATGCTTACATATTGATCTAGTTTAACTGAGGTTTATTCTATTTAAACTATTCTAAGCTTAGTATTTGCTTTGTGATTTCTGAGGACAGCTTTTTCTTGGTCTTGTTCTACTGATTCTTTTGTTGTGGTCAGTGTTTTCCCAAACTTCTTTTACTGCCATTCAATATGAACAGAGTGAATCCTTTTTATTCTTCGTTTCTTCATGAATTTTCAACAGAAAGTTCAATTTAGGATACTTTGTGAATTTTAGGGAAACAATTTTTTAGTTCATTTGATTTATTTTATTCCTTTTTATTCACATTTACTAGTCAAGTACTGCAGTATGTTCTTTGTATAATTGCATCATTTTGGTTTTATTTCTGTTTCAACACCTTCATGTTATCAAAACATTCAATCATTAAAACATATTCTACATATGAACAGTGCCAATTTTCTCTGAAGTAATGGAGATTATGGTGAACCTTGTTAGAATTTATTTTTTGTTTGTTTGTTTGTTTGTTTTTGGCAGAACCGGGGATTGAACTCAGGCCCTTGCGCTTGCTAGGGAAGCACTTATTCTACTGAGCCATCTCCCCAGCCCCTAGAATTTATTTTTTGATCCTTTTCAAGTATGCTGTTTCCTGTGTTGATTTTTTAAAAAGCAACTCATAGACTTTTAATTATCTGACTCTTTCAAGATTAGTATTTATCTGAATAAACTGACTTTTAAGTACCTCTGTCAATATTTTCACCTCAACTCTAATTAAAGGACTAGAAAACAAAAAAATAGAGAACCTAGAAGCTATATTTTGGTGGTCTGATTGCTCATCCCATTCTGAGCCAGTTTGTCCTTCAGGAGCTCTGATAAGAAACTAGCCTATGGGGCCTGGGAGATAGTTCAGCAAAGCTTAGCCTACAAACAAACTGAGCTATTCATTCTTTCCCTACTCATTTTCAGAATTGCCAATTATCTTTTCCTTTCTGAATTTCTACTTCCTTTAAAGGTAATTCCTGTAGTTAAGATTGTACTTATTAGCATCCTAGAATTAAAATGGGCTTTGTTACCTATAAATTTGGAAATTAATATATTTCTGTTTAAAAAAAAATAGAGGGCCAGCAAGGTAGCTCAGTAGACTGTGCACCTGCTTAGGCAAGCTCAGGGACCAGGCTTCCATCCCTAGCATCACATGCATTGCTGGCTTCACCCCCTTGCTCTTTTGTGCTGGGATTAAAGGCATGATACTGTTTTTAACTTTTTAAAGAATCCTTCTTACAAACTTAATATCTTTGAAGAATAAAAAATATTCATTAAAGCAGTCTAATATGTCTAATACTTCTACACTATTACCTTAAAACAGTCAAACATATGTTATGCCCATAAAGAAGGTAAGATGAATTGTTAGTTTTTGTGATACAGTCCAGATCATTTGGCTTGTAAGTGACACAACTGGACTTGAATCCCTGTGGTTAGACTTCGTATTCTCTGTTCTTTTAGCTATAATACACTGCTACTCTGAATATACACTTTGTACATACCTAGAAAAATGGATTTAAAAATGTATATTATTTGAGATTGACAATAGAGATCACATATGTAAGAAGGTTTCTTAACCAAGTGAAGAAAATAGGCCAGGTTTGGTGGGCACACCTGTAATCCCAGCACTTGTGAGGCTGAGGCAGGAGGATCAACACAAGTTGAAGGCCAGTCTGGACTGTACTACATGACTCTACCTCAAAAAAACAAAAAAAAGTGAAGAAGAATCTTGTTCAAATTGTAATTTTTTCAGTAGAAGAGATGGTGGATTGAGAGACTTGTAATATTTACCTTTTCATCTGTTGTAGAGCATAGGATCTTCATTGTTAACCAGGAAGCTAGAAAGTCAAGACATTCCTGTCAGTAATTGAATGTACCAAAATCATATGTCTATGATTACAGCAGAGGTCAGTCTGCTGTAATGGACAACCAAACAGGGTACATTCCTACCACAGCTAATGAAGCCAGGAGGACTGCATGGAAGGGCTTCTTGTGTTCAGTAAGCCATGTTACTTAAATAGATGTTTGGTCTGTTAACAAGGATAAATGAAACACGTTCTGTATTTTTTGTTTTGTTTTGTTTTACGGTACTAGGCATCATACCCAGACCTCAAGCATGTCAGATAAGAGCTCAAACATCTTACAGTGAGCTATACCTTAACCATGGGTTAATGGTGGTAGTGGTTGTGTGTGTGTGTGTGTGTGTGTGCTCAAAACATGATTGTGGGATCAATAGCATTAGTATTACCTTGGAATTTGATGAAAATGAACTTGATGAAATGCAAGGAGTAGGGTTATGCTCGGTAGTAGAGTTCTTGTCTAGAATTTGTTAGGTTCTTATTCAATCTCCAAGCTTCCAAGCCTTGTCACGTACATTGTTTTACAAATTCAAATTAGAGAGCCCCACCCAAGGTCCACTGAGTCAGAAATTCTGGAGGTGTAGTTGAAGCAATCGGTATTTTAACAAGCCTAGGATTTTAATTCCTTTTTGTTGTTATTATAGGGTCTACCTACACAGCTCAGACTCATAGTGGTCCTCCTGTCTCAGCCTTCCCAGCGTTGGCATTACAGGTGTGTGCCGCCACACTGGTTTTTGGGTTGGCTCAGCATACAGTACCAGGGATTAATTTGGGTCCTTGTGTTTGCCAGGCAGACACTTAGACTACTGAGCTATCTCTCTAGCCCCTGGGATTTTAATTCATGCTAAAATTTGAAAAGTTAGAGTCACATTTGACTAAGATTGTGAGATAAACACTTAGGGTTGCCTTGGGGAAGAGGATTCCTGCCAAGCATGGGAATATACTTAGATTACTATTTATGAAGGGCTTTATAACTCTGGGCTGGAATGGGCCATTAAATTGAAATCAGTCATAACTGATACCTGTTTTATTTCAGGATTTCTCTGTGTACTTCACTTCTTAATACATTTGTGTCTCATACTATTGCTGCTTATAATTGTCAAGAAACATAATTGTATAGAACAAGTATAATTCTTTACTCAGAAACTACCTGAACTGGCCATGGTGGCACACATCTATAATCCTTGCACTTAAGAGAGTGAGGCAAATGAAGTGCCATGAGTTCAAGGCCAGCCTGAGTTCAGAGATATCCCAAACTACATAGCAAGACCCTGTCTCCTAAAGACAAACAAAAACAAGGAGCCATACTTATGGGAAATCTCACCATAGCAGTGTGCTATCATTGACTCCATAAAACATGCTTTAATGTAGAAAAGTATCTGAAAAATAGTACTTTTGAGTGCTAGATTCATAAATCAGACTTTATAGACAAATCATACTATTATAGCATAAATCCAAATTAGAAACAAGCATGTATATTTTTTGTGATGCTAAAGAAAAAAGATATGAGAAATATATTGACTCTCAGTTACTTTGTTCAATTATGCATAGAAAATGATTAGTTTATCTAAGTAATCTCTCATTAAAGAAGAGATTGTTTTGAATGTGAATATTTGTATTAGAGAATAATAATATAGTTACATATATAATTATTTTATTTTTCATTTCATTTATATTTTATTATTGTTTAAATATTATTAGTAATAGTCATTATTTTAGCTTGCTGATAGTTAATTTATTCTTTTTTTAAAGATGTAGACAGAGGTGCAGGGGAGATGGCTCATTAGAATAAATGCTTCCCTGGCAAGCACAAGGGCCTGAGTTCAATCTCTGGTTCCACCAAAAAAAAAAAAAAAAAAAAAAAAAAAAAAAAAAAAAAAACAACAAAAAGATATAGACAGAGTGAATTTTAGAAAAGTATTTCTGAAATGAATACATAACATGAGATTAATAATAGATTGCACATTGTAAAAAAGTTATTTACAAACAAATGAATATAACAAAAATTGTCTAAAATAAGCATGAAGAAGAGTTTACAGATCAGTCATATTATAGTTCATTGTGTGCCAAAAATCAAGAAACTTATATAATTAGAATTCTCAAAAATAGAATGGGGTAGGCAATAAATATTTAAAGATTTAAATTTTCTGAGTTTAATTAAAATTATCGCACCAAATTTCTAAGAGAAATGAATCTTTTGCGCAAGAAATGTGAATAAAATCATACCAAAATACACAAAAATGAAATTCTCTAAAACCAATTGTAAAGAAAAAAATCATTAAAGCATATACATAGAAAAAATATTAGATATGGAAGAATAAAATTGCATTTTATTCCACATTAGGGGCAAAAAAGCAAGTTGGTAAGAAACTAGACTTATTCGAAGGACTGAAAAAAAAAAGATCTGTCCTCATTGAATTTTTTTTTAAATACACACATTGTACTTTAATGATTAAGATACTGTGTCACTAAGCTGGTTTGGAAACAGGACATGTAATCAATTGACTTAGATTAGTGTTCTTCACATCCAGATTACAAGCAGTATTTTTTTTTTTTCCCCAAAGTATGTATCTCTGGGAGACAGACACATGATTTATGGAAGAAAGAGAGGGGATTTTTTCACATTCAGGCCAACATAAGACTGTCAAAGTGTTTGGACCAAAGATTTTATTTTGGAAGTATGAAGGATGAAGGCGTGGCATATTTGGCATTTTTAATTTAGGTTGGTTTTATTTAAGTTTAATGTTAATTCCATGCTGTTTCAGTAAGAACAATACACATTCTGTATCTGTGGCTCCAGTCAGATACCTAGTAGTACAAATTAGCTTCAAGTTACACATACTGAACAAAAGAGGGTGAGGGAGCGAAGGGGGAGGGGCAGAGGAAGAGGGAAGAAGAAACAAAGACCTGAACACGCATGAAGGCTTTTCCATACCACCCTCAGTGCTAACCTGCTTCAGAGGGAGAGTAAAGTAGGCAAGAATGAGCAGCCACAGATTGTTGAACTGTTGCCAGCTCCATGCTTTTCAGCAACACGTAAGCAGAGTTTGAACACTTTTTACAGCAAAACCATTGGAACAAACTTCCCCCAAAACAATCTTTAACCACCTCAAGCTAACACCTAATTAAGCTTAAACATTTTTATAAAATGTAATTTAAACAATTAGAAAAGGGAAAAACAATATCACATTCTTTACAGTGTGATCACTCTCTCTTAGATGCATCACCTAGAAGTCTAATGGCTTTCAAATGTAATTTCCATTTCTAATGGTGATCTTGTCTCATCTGGCACGCAGACAATACAATAATGTTGAAAAAGCTTCTATGCAATCCTGTGTGTCTTAAAGAACCTAAAAGCTGGGACCATTAAAATCCACAGAAATTCACTTTTGCGTTAAAGAACTTTTGAATGCCGTTAACAAAAAAAAAAAAAAAAAAAAAAAAAACCAGGGCAGGAACTTAAATTCTAAGACCAAATGTAAAAGTCAGATTTGGTGGTTCTCAGTGACAATGGGGAATCTCCAAGGGGTGGGACGGAGAGGAGTGGGGTGGGCAGTGATGGTTTCTCTTGTTGGCTTTTATGTCTCACTGATTTTCATCTTCCACATACTGCAGCGCTTCTTTACTCTGCTCTTCACCATCACCCTGCATGTCTGAAGTCCATAGTGTCAGATTATCACGTAACAATTGCATGATAAGTATAGAGTCCTTATAGTTTACTTCACTTAGTATATCCAGTTCTGCAATTGCATCATCAAAAGCTGCTTTTGCCAACCTACAGGAACAGTCAAGGGAATTAAGAATTTCATAGTAGATTTCAGAAAAGTTGAGAGCAAGAACTAAACAAATAGGATGCGTTGGTGGAAGTTCTGTCATTGCAATATCACTAGCAGCTTTATAAGACACTATGCTATTCTCTGCAGCCTCCTCCTTAATCATTTCTTGTGGCAAATTCAGCGAGATACCTGTGGTAGTCCCCCTTTTTTATAATAGAAAACCTTGGACTCGTCAGTGTTAGCTGCTGGAATGAGGTGTTTGTCCAGTACATCCAGAATGTCACAACAGATTAATTCTAGCTCAGTCTCAAGCATTTGCTGATATTCTCGAATCATTTTTAGTTTGTCTTCTCCCTTGTTTTCTTCTTTCTGTTCAGTGCTGCTAATTATTCTCCAGGGGGCTCTTCTAGCTCCAATCACATTTTTTTATATGCAACAGATAGGAGGTTTCTTTCTTCAACTGTCAGCTCCACATCCATTCCTGCTACTTTCTTTATTGATTCAACCATTTTGTCATATCGCTCAGCCTGCTCGGCCAGCTTCACCTCGTACACCAGATCCTCCCGATCATCCGTAGTGGCAGCAGAGGGAAGTGGATAACATCTCCGACTCTCACCTCTTGCTCTGCGTCCAAGCAGTAAAAATGGTGGTGCCTCCCTCATTGAATTTTATACTTACCAAACATACCTTTGAAAACTAAAGTAAAATATTTTCCAGTTGTACAAAGTCAAAATATTCTAATATCTCCAGACGTAGCATATAAAAAATAACAAAGACCATAGTCCAGAAGGCAAGAGAAGTTGCTCTATGGTCCTGGATAAAGAATAAAGAGCTCTCAAAATGGTAGTTATGCAGGACTATGTAAAATGTAATTATATTAGATGAAGCCATTTAAAAGATCATTGAAGATTTCCACAAAACATTATCTTATGTCAGGTTATATACATATTTTTTCATTGTGTGTGTGTGTGTGTGTGTGTGTGTAAAAGACATGGAAGAACTAATATAAAGTAAATGGAAAATGGAAATACACTTTTTAGTTTATAATTCTTCATAGTTGAGTAATATAACCCACTACTATTATGGACTACTGGACTATGTTGGATTACTTTGCTGAATTCACATACCTGCAATATTCAATGGCAATGGAATAACCATCTCTGACAGAAGCACATAAAAAAGAGGGATTGAATG
>PVKA01027112.1:0-30907 GCA_004027165.1 Ctenomys sociabilis
TTTTTTTTTTTTTTTTTTTTTTTTTTTTTTTTTTTTTTTTTTTTTTGTTGTTGTTGTCTTTTTGAGACAGGGTCTCTCTTTGCAGTTCAGGCTGGCCTTAAGCTCGCTTTATAGCTCAAGCTGGTCTTGAACTCACAACAATCCTCCTGCCTCAGCCTCCCGAGTGCTAGGATTACAGGCATGCGCCACCACGCCCGGCTCTCTCTCTTTTTTTGATCTCTGTCTTCTTCACATGTGCTGAGCAAGTCTTTCATGATTTTTGTCATTTTTTTTTTTAACCTGAGAGATTATTTCCAATCTGATTTCTTCTATTGCCTGATGCAATTGTTTCTTTATTTTAGTTGCTACCATTTCAGAAATTTTAGATGTGTGACTTCCAAGTTTTTCTAGATCCTTGTCTTCTGGACTCATTCTGGGTGGGCTGGAGGTCTGAGATTGCCTTTTCCTCCTTCATTTTGACATTTTTAAAAGCTTCCAGTGTTTACCCTGGCTCAGCAGTAATGGGAGAGGGGCAGGGCACTGGTCATCAGGGCTCCTGTGACAGTGGGAGTGTGATGTAGGTTCACCAAAGCTCCTGCGTTCTGGGATTTAGTGTAATTTTAGCAGTGGTGGGGGAGGCAAGCTGCACTTCAGCAAGGCTCCCCCGATGATGGGTTGGTGAGCCAAAGCTCCACAAAGCTTTCCTTATAGGAGTTGGGAAGGGTGGAGTCCACCGAGGCGCCTACATTGGTGATGGGGGAGAGGAGCTGCAGCTCAGCGAGGCTCCCATAATGGTGGGGAGGGCAAGGCTCACCAGGGTTGTTCAGCTGTCTGGGGCCCAGCCTGCCTTCCACTATGGTGATGAGGTGGGCTGCAGTGCAGCAGACACTGTGGGCGTTGGCCCAAATTTCAAATCTGACATTCATTAAATGATAGCTCTGTATTCTCCCTTCACTCCTCAGGCAATGGCAATCACCATTCTATTTCTTTTTTATACTTGCATGTGTTTGTAATATATAATGATTACCATCATCATGGAGAGTAGGTATATGTACAATATTTTAAACTCCTTTTTTTAATCCTCTTCCCCTCCCCTTTTTCTCTTGCTACATCATACTGCATGGTATTTTTGTCACTGATCTATTTCGTGTAGCACAATATCCTCACACTTCATCTGTACTTCAGAATTAGCCAGATTTTCTTTTTATTTATTTATTTATTTATTATTTTTTGGACGAAAACCACATACCACTTATTCAAATAAATAACATCAAAACAGCTGGCTGAAGGAAACCACACGTGTCCCAAGTGTAGCCCATCTGTGTGGTGAGAGCACCTTCTTCCATGGTTGTTCCGAAGCGCTGAAGCTACAGGGAGAGGTGGAACTGAATGGTTTTATACTTCTCGTATTAATAATATCTATACGAAAGTAATGGTCAGACCGACTTGCATGTTCTTCAGTGGGAACTTCCTGCTTAAAGGAGGCCGTTTGCCATCCTGCACTGCCTCAGCGCTTCATTGAAACCTTTGCAGAGTTTCACATCAGGCTGGTTCTGCCTGCACTCCAGAAACTGCTTGATCTCAAAGTAGCAGGGGGCCCGTCTCCTGCTGCTGCAGCTGAGCCCCCTGAGGCTCCTGACAAATGATGAGTAGCTTGGCGGACTCGCCCTCCGCTGAAGCCACCTGTGATGGCGTGGCCCAGTGTGTGCCCCACGGAGGAGCCCACAGCCACACCTGCTGCGGTGGTGGCCGTCTGGGCCATCAGGCCAGGTTACCGGGGCGCGGCAGCAGGCGAACCCACAGTGGAAGGCGGGGCCCGCACCGGGGTCTGGGCCTTTGGGCGGGTCTGGCGTCCAGCCAGCAGGGACGCAGCTCGCATCTGAGGGGCCTGGCTGACCCAAGAGGGAACCCAGCAAGTGCGGCTTCCGCTTCCACGAGACATCTTCAGCACACGACTACTCAGCGCCTAGAATCGCCGAACTGCGAAAACTCTGGTTCTCCTTCTTTTAAAGGTTGATCATTTCATAATACAGTATGTATATTCAACATTTAAAAAATATAAGAGATGGATCTGGGGAGATAGCTCCGTGGTCTAAGTACCTGCCTGGCAAATGCAAAGATGTAGGTTAGATCCCTAGTACTACATGCTATGCCAAACCCAGAACCCCTGGGGCATCATGCTGGCCACTGAAACGGCGTGGTTGTGCACACCTGTGGATCACTATGAATTTGAGCTGCATAGCAAGACTGTGTACCAAATAAATGAATAAATAATTTTAAGAAATACAGAGATGAGTTACCAATAAAGCAATGTCTGTATTAGAATGAAACACAAATATTTTTGTGTCTTAATTACTTTCTTGTTGCTGGGACAAAATGCCCAACACTCACAAGTTAAAGAAGGGGAGGTTCTTCCCTGGCAAGGGCCTGAGTTCAATCCCTGGTTCTGCCAAAAAAAAAAAGGAGAGGTTTACTTTGGCTTATAATTTGTTGAGGTTTCAATCCACTGTTTGATGTTTCCAAGGCTGAGCAGCTTGGCAGAGGGGCATAAAAGAAGAAAAATAGTCCATGGCAGGGTAGGCAGAAAGTAGCAGCATTCCTTCTGTTTTCCTTTGTATTCCATCTGGGCTATAAGACTAATGGTTGGTGGCCCTCGCAGTCAGGGTGGGTCTTCCATCTTCAGTATACCCAGAGCTACATTAAATCAATCGGTGCGCTAGTCCAGTATCACACACACTCATGGTCCAGTCACTGCCAAAGCCCCCACATATGAGTGTATGAGGCATTGGGCATACAGCTAATTCCATCTACATGTAGGCTGTAACACCCTATGTGGTCTTGGTTATGTTCAGAGAACAAAGGAAAGTGTAAAGCTATACTGGGAAAGAGAAAAGCTATGTAAATTGTTGTGAAACAAAGTTCATTGCTACAGGCAGTCACTAGGCAAAATGTATAATCTTATAGTAGTAGTAGGCTGCTTTGTTAGTTCATAAGACAGCTTATCAGGCAAGTATTCTTGAATTGGTGCCTAGCCAATTCAAGAGTACTCCTGATATCTGGCAAATAATGTGTGAGAATCCTTGCTGCATGGCCTTCCTTAGCTCCATTTTACCAGGGTGTGACATAAGTAACTCCATTTTGAATCTGACATTCATTCATTCATCTGTTAGGGGACCTTAAGTTCCTTCTACCTCTTGGCTATGGTGACTAATGCTGTTCTGAAGTTGGATGAACAAGTAGCCTTTGAGACCTTGCTTTCACCTCTTTTGTTTATATACCCAGTTGTAGAATTGCTGAATCATATGGTAGCTCTACTTGTTAATTTTTGGACGAGCCACCATATTCCTTACCATTTTACATTTACACTAATGGTGCCAAAGAGTTCTACATTCTGCACATCTTCATAAGCGCTCATTACATTGCTTTCTTCACAACAGCTGACATAATGGGTGCGAGATACAATCGTGTGTGTGTGTATGTGTGTGTGTGTATTTAACTTAAATAGACTTCTTTTTTTTAAAGTGTAATTTTAGTTTCACAGAAATATTGAACTGAAAACCTCCAGAACCCATAATTCATACATATATCCAGTCTTTGCCATTAGCTATGTCCCACACCGCAGTGCTGCATTTGTTACAACCGATGCCATTATCACCCAGGCCCATAGCTTCCATTAGTTTGCTTTTGGCGGTATGTATCTTACTGGTCTCGGTAAATCGATAATGACATGTATGCAGGATAGTTTCACTGTATAAAAGCTTCACTTCCATGTTCTTGTCCCCCAGGCCCCTAAAACCAACAATCTTCATATGGTTTTACTTTTTCAGAACATGCGATAGTTGGATCTCACAGTATAACTTTTTCAGATTATCTACTTTTACTAAATCATAAGGCATTTAAGTTTCCTCCATGTCTTCTTTTTGGTTTGTTTGATAGGTCATTTCTTTTGAGTGCGAAGTAGTATTTTATCGTGTAGATAGATGTCTTGCAGCTGATTTACTTATTCACTTGTCAAAGGACATCTAAGTTGCTTCCAAGTTTTGGCAATTAGGAATAAAGCTGCGTTAAACATCCTTGTTCAAGAGCTGACATGAGTTCTCAGCTCTTTGGGAAATGCTAGGGCGTACAATTGCTCTATTTATTGGTAAGGACATAGTTATTTTTGTAAGGAATTTCCACATTGTCTTCCAAAATAGCTGTATCACATGGCAGACTCACCAGCAATGATTGCTTTTGTTGCTTAACTGCTTCTTTTTAGCACAAATAAATTTCTTCCATTTGACAGTTTTGATCTTTCAATTGCCTTATGGGAAGAAAACAGCAAATATTTATTCAAACTCTCTTCAAAATAAATTTTGTCATTTAATTTTTGTCAAAGTAATAATGTATTATTTATTTTTATTTAAAAGAGATATCCAGGGCCAGCCAAATAGCTCAGTGAATTAAAGCACCTGAAAGCAGGCACAGGGGCTGGGAGTCTGATCCCAGGACCTACTGTGCTGGCCCTGCCCCAGGGGTGTGCTGAGAGGCAATTGAGACTGAGCATGGGAGCACGCACCTGTAATCCCAGCTCTTGGGAGGCTGTAAATAGGCGGATCACCATGAGACGGATCTAGTAATGAACACCCTGTAGACCCTTCCCTAAAATACAAAAAAAAGAGAGAGAGAGAGAGAGACATCCAGTAAAAATTTCAGGAAAGAAAAATCCTCACTATTCATATAATTACTATGAACTAAAATCTTCCCAGACATTTTTAATGTATTTAGAAAAATAGTGCCCTACTGGGCACACAGCACTTTGTGTGGTATATAATTTATTTTACTTTTTATTATTTTTCATTTCCCACTATAATGTCAGCTCCCAGAAGGCAGTAATTTTTTTCCTTGACAATGCAGTATCACTGGGACTGGCAGTAGAGTTTAACACATATAGGTACTCAATAAATATTGGTTAAATGAAGAATAAGAAATTCTACTTTCATCACATATCAAAAGGTCTTAGCAAAAACAAAACAAAGCAAGGTCTTAGCATTTATTTTTCATAGGTCCATAGGTACATATTTTCACCCTCATGTTTTATTGGCTGCATATGTTTTCAATGTATCTGAGCCAGTCCATTATTATTGGCCATATAAATGTTTTCCACTATTATATGCAATTTTTTTTTTTTTTTTTGTAGAACCAGGGATTGAACTCAGGCCCTTGAGCTTGCCAGGCAAGTACTTATTCTATTGAGATATCTCTCTGGCTCTTGTTTTCCACTATTATAAACAGTCCTATGATGATATACCTTCCTTTGTTTGTATACCTGTGGGGCTATCTCCTTGGCCAACTCACAGAGAGAAGTTTCTTTATTAATTAGAATGCATATTTTAATTATAAGTCACTTTGCTATGCAGATCTCCAGGAAACGGTTGCATTTTATTTTTCTATTCAGTCAGGAGACTGATCACTTCCATTTTTCACAACCTAACCAGAGAGCAACAAAGCTTTTATTCTTTGCAATCTGATAGATAAAAAGTAATGCTGCCCTGGGTTTTAAGTTACATGCATTTCATTATGAATGTATTATGTATCTTTTATTGCTCATATGCATATCTTCTTTTTGAATTTTCTGTTTGTGCTTATCTATGAGTATTAAGTTACTTGATCCTTTCTTATTTATTTCTAATGGCTGTCAAATTAAATATATTAATTAACCTTTTTTTTTTGTATTTTTGTACAGGTTCTATAGGGTCTCACTATGTAGATTGGACTCCTAGTGATCTGCCTGTGCTCAGCCTCCCAAGAGCTGGGATTATTGGCATGGCCACCACACCCAGTCTCAGTCACCATCTCAGCTCACCCTGAGGACAGGGCCTGCATGGCATGCTGGAGATTGAACCCTGGCCGCTGTGCTCTGCCTAAGCAGGCGCTTTGGTCCTCTGAGCTATTTGGCCAGCCCTTAATTAACCTTTTGCATGTCATGAATATTGGAAATATTTCTAGTCTGCCATGTCTTTCAAATTTATTTTCATGGTATCTTTTTGCAAAACCAGATTTTACTTAATGTTTTTTTTTTTCATTTAGGGATACCATATGTTCAGTAGACCACACAGATTTTAAGTACTGAGTCCTAAAAAACATTTTATTGTATATATGTTTACAACATTATGACATGCAAAAGACAAGAGAACCTAGTATCTATTCATTTAATAAAACTGTCTAATGCAGTACCAATATTAACAACGGTCTTCATTTTTGTACATAAGCTGTCGAGAGGTCTTCATCCTACATATCTACTACTCTGTATCCTTTGATCAACATCTGTCTCAGTTACTCTTCGTTCATTGCTGGGACAAAAACTGGACCTCCAAAATGAAGTAAGGAAAGGTTTATTTAACTCACAGGTCCTGGAGGTTTCAGTCCATACTCAGCTGGCTCCAAGGCAGAGTAGCACATGGCAGAGAAGCACATGGCAGAGAGCAGCCTTTCACGGTGGCAGCAGAGAGCAGAGAGCAAAAGGGAGGGGCAGCAGCAATGGCAACAGAGCGCGAGCCTATCTCCCTTAGGTTGCATTCAGACTATTGGCTCAGCTGGGTGTAGCCCTCACACCCATAATCCCACTGGCTCATGAGCTAATTACAGACTCTCGAAGTCCACCCGTGACTGCATGGGGCCTTCAGGGCACAACTAGACACAAACCCTAATATCTCCCTTTTCCCTCTCCCTTTTCCTGCCCCCTACTTCAGCCCTGTAGCCAGTCAGTTTCAAGGAAACTCTCCCCACCAATAATCTTCCCAAAAGTAAGCCTTTAATTTGTGGTACAATTTCTGTTTCATCTTTCATAATTTTTATTTGGGGACCACATTTAGGAAAACATTATTCAATTCATAAGCATGTAAATATTCACTATATTTTATTATGTTGCTTTCATTTTTTATTATGTTGAAAATATTTAATCCAGGTACAATTTATTCTAATGTAAACAGTGAGATGGAATTATATCTTATCTGTTTATCAAAGGGCTACCCAACATCAATTTAGTAACTAGGGCTGGGGAGATGGCTCAGTGGAATAAGCACTTCCCTGGCAAGAACAAGGGCCTGAGTTCAATCCCTGGTTCCACCAAAAAAAAAAAAAATTAGTAACTAGTCAACACCATTTATTTATTTATTTATTTTTTATTTTTTGGCAGAACCAGGGATTAAACTCAGGCCCTTGCACTTGCCAGGCAAACACTTATTCTACTGAGCCATCTCCCTGGCCCCCATTTATTTATTAATTGTCACTTATTTTTGTACTTATGTATCTCAGGCTTAAAATACAGCTTTTAGAACAAAGTCCCAAGTTTGATCCCGAGTACAAAAAGAGGAAAAAAAAAAAAAAATATATATATATATATATATATAGTTTTAGATTTCAATATATGCTGAAGTAACAGTTGCATTTTTTTTTCAAACCTTTAAATCATTTTGTGACATTCCTTTACCCTTTGTCCTAGAGTTTGAAATTCTAGTTGGGATTAGATTGAATTATATATTAATTTAGAAATGTGTATTTCTTTACACTGTTGGATAAAATTATATCTTCCTATTCATTCAAAACTTTTGTTAATTCCTCAATAACAGTTTAAAGTTTTCATCATATAGATCTTGCATATTTCTTTTTTAAAACTAGACTTTTGTCTTTTAGTTGCTACTATATGAAATTTTTTATATTTTCCAATTGATTAGTATAGCTATACAGTAAATTTATAAATTCAATTATAGGGAGAGGATAATTTTAGTATGGGCCCAAGATGTGGGGTAGAGGTCCCTGGCATTTGGCCATGGATCTAGCTGTCTTCCTAACATGTAAGAATTCATGAGGAATTCTTCCTCAACAGTAAGAACTCTATTTCAAAGAATAGCCAAGCAATAAGGAAGAATTAGACTGAGTGAAATGCACTTAACACAGGGAAAAGCAAACAAAGTCTCCACCATAAGAGAATTATATGCATCTATATTATACACATGTAACCAGTCATCTTACTGAATTCATTTGCTTAAGGGTTTTCCTTTTTAGGCAGTAGCACTATGGCTGAATTGCTGTTAGCAGATGGGGCTTGGTTGCTGGGCACAGGACCTGGAAGGGTCCATTTCCTTCCCTGGCTTCTCTCTTCCCTCTCTGCTTCCTGTCTACCATGAAGGGAGCAGCTTCCTCTGCCCAGGCCCTTCCACCACGTGTTTCTATGTTTGAGTTTGCTGAACACTGGCAGAAATCCTTACAAACTGAACCCAAGTAAACCTGTCCTCCTTTAACTTGTGAGTGTTACTGTTGGTCTCCAGTGCTGAGGAAAATGACCAAGACAAGGAGCCTCCCCGCAGGATTGTTCTTTTAGAGATCAAGCTCTTCACTTGACATTCAGGCCTGCCTCCTGATAAGGATGGCTTTTAAGTGAAAGCAGAACCTTCTCTTCATTTTCTGACTAGGGACTATGGTTTTGCTGGGAAAGACGTAAACATATACAGAGACTTGGTGAAACTTTGGCTGTTAGGATTCTCTGTACACTTTTGGCACAACAAGGGTGTTCCCTTGAAGGACTACAGCTTCCAAAGGATAATCTGGGATTAACTACTGGACATATGTTTCATTATTTATACTTTCTTGTTTTTAATAATAGCTGCCATTTATTGAGTTGTGACTGTGTGCTTCAAACAGTACTAAGACCTGTGCATGCACAGTTTTATTTAATCTTAATAGTGTTTGCATTGTAAAGAGTTGACTTTGAGGAGAGGGAGGAGAAGTGCCTTGTGGAAATCATAGTAAATGAGCAAGCCAGGAATCTCTGTCCCAGATCGTGTCCCAAAGCCTGACCTTGGGATCTCACGTGATGCCCCCCCACACCAGTGCCGAGGAGCAAATCTTACCTGCAGCTCGCTCTTAGCTGAAATCTACTGGGATGATCATCGGTAGTATTTTTGTGCTAAGATGCTCACAGAATAATAGCATGCAGATGATTTTGCATCAGTTTGCACTTCAAAATGTTTCAAAAAAAAACAAGTCCTATTTTTCCTACATTCAGCTCAAGTAAAATTTTTAGGTAGCCAAAATAACTTTGAACATATTAAATGAAGCACTGTCAGGGCTCCCTTTGCATTGCTCAGAATTTGTTGTTTTATTTATTTGATATAGGTTCTCACTATGCAACTCAGACTCATAGTGTCTGCCTCTGCCTCCCCAGCACTGGGACTACAAGTGTGTGCCACCACGCCTGGTTTCATGGCCAGGCGCCCCGTGGCATGTGGTACTATCGGGATCAAACTTGGGTATTTGTGCTTGTCAGGCAGGCGCTTAGAGCGTTGAGGTCTCTCCCTAGCCCAGAATCGTTTGCTTTTAAAAAAAAGCATATGTACAACACCTACATCACAGATGTTGTCTTTAAACTGTTCCTTATGATACTCTCCAGAGTGGAGAAATTACTTAAGCCCACTACGTGGATGGTAGCATAGAGCAGATCAAAAACGGAGGATCTGAATTCCATTCCCAGTTCTGGTTGTGGTTTGCTTTTTTTTTTTAACTAATGGGTTACTGTTGTAAAGCTGAAAGACTGATTTGTATTTATTTATTTATTTATTTCATTTTAATTTTTTTAGTGGAACTGGGGATTGAACTTAGGCCCTTGCCAGGGAAGAGCTTATTCCACTGAGCCATCTCCCTGGCCCAAGATTGATTTTTAATGTGTATAGCAAATTCTAGCTGAAGAATGCCTATCTCTGAGCAGATGTTTAATATTAATGAATGGTGCCAAACACTATGATATCTGTAATTTAATCTTTGTATGTTAACCAGCTCCTACTTCCTCCTGTACGATGGAACCACATGTAGACTCAGATACTTGTGGTGTTTTGTATGGCTGTAGACTTTGGCAACATGTAAATAATGTACTCAGCAAATTTTTATGATTAAAGAATAAAATGTATTGAATTTTATTATTGAAAGTTGAAATTTAAAATGTATGAAAACCAATAAAACAATGTGCTCTTCATGGAAAAAAATTAAATGAAGAAACTGGAGAAAAACCAAATGAGGAAGAGGCCATAAGACTCAAAAAATTAATATTTATAAGGGTAATATGTTTCATTGTCTTCGAAGTACTTTACTTAGCTGGGTATGATGGTACATGCCAGTAATCCCAGCCCTCAGGAGGTTGGGGGCAGGAGGATTGCTGTGAGTTCAAGGCCAGCTTGGCTACAAAGTGAGTTCAGGCAAGACAGAATTACACAGTGAAAACCTGTTTCTAAAAAACAAAACAAAACAAACAAATAAATAAGAAAAGAAAAAAAGACAAAACAAAACAATAACTTTACTTCAATAACCTTGTGTAGTGAGAACTAATCTGCCTAATAGATCTGGTGACAAGAGCTAACTCTTTGGAGGAGTTCCTGTAGTTCTCTGGAAATGAGTTGGTGTGGGTAACACCTACTAAGCTCAATCTTGGTCTCACAAAAGAGTTCAAAGGCCCCAAGCTATTAAGTATGAGGCCAGTCTCTGAGGACAGCTCACCTAACACTTTGCCTCTGGGGTGTTAATAGTCCTCCTAAATCATGGGTTCCAATTCTCAGTTTTATATAGATTGTTTTCATCTTTATTTTACTCTATGGATCTCTCTCTGTCTCTCTGTCCCTCTGTCTCTGTCTCTGTCTCTTTTTGTCCCTCTAGTGCTGGTGTTTGAACCCAAGGCCCCTGCACTAAGTTACATCCCCAGGCCTTTTTAAGTTTTGAGATAGGGTCTCTCTAAGTTACTAACTTGCCCAGATTGGGTTCAAATTTGTGATCCTTCTGCCTTAGCATTCTAGGGTGCTGGGATTACGGGTGTGGATCGCCATTCCCAGCTTTGCTTCTCTTTGACAAAGAATCCAGTTTATACTGCTTTGAAAGGGTTGGGGATTTGTGCCTTCCGTAACTCAGCCAAATGGCCTATTTGTTTATTGGTCATTCTATGCAAATTCTATGTCAGTTCCTTAACAAATCATGAAAATTACAAACAACACTGGTACTGGGCCTGATAGCACATGCCTATAGTTCCCAGCAGGAGGATTACTGGGAGTTCAAGGGAAGCCTGGGATATACAGTGAGTTCAAAGCTAGCCTGAGGGGGCTGGGGAGATGGCTCAGTGAAATAAGCACTTCCCTGGCAAGCACAAGGGCCTGAGTTCAATCCCCAGTTTTGGGGGAAAAAAAAAAAAAAAAAAAAAAAAAATGCCAGCCTGAACTACATTGTGAGACCCTATCTGAAAACAAAACAAAACAAAAAAAAAAAAAAACACTTGCCACTTTTGTTGGGATTTTCTCAGTTCTGGACCCTGGGTGAATGTAGTATTCTGCTATAGTATATAGCCATTCTGCTTCATAGATGATGGGGGTAGAAATAGCTTTCCTGAGTGCTCACCCACGCTGAGTGCTGGCACCAAGGACTCTTCCATTCATTCTAAAAAAAAAATTTAATGCTGTCTTTTGAATTAGCTAGTCACATAGCCTTTTACTATCTTACAGTGAAAGAGAGAATGCGAATGAGAGTGAAAAAAAGAAAATTTTTATTCTGATGATACAGTGTTATTAACTTTCACAAGAAATGGTTTGTACAGATAGTAGACTCTACTAGCTAATAACAGAAGAAGGGCTACAGATCAAACTTCTAATGTTAGTTATTATCTATTTAGGTAGGCCTGTAATTCCCATGCTGTTCCCAAGTTCATAACTAACAGGACAGCCAACATGGTCCCAAACTGGATCTCTTGAATTCACTTATACAGAAATCCTTCGTGGTTACAACAGATTCCTTTCCACTGTGAAATAGGACTCAAGATGCTAAGTGGGTCACGGGCTCTGTTATTCCACCTTGGTGAACTTTGTTGAAATAAGACAAAATAGTTGAAAGTTGAGGGCCTCAGCTCTTAACCACTAACAAAGAATAGCAGCTACAGCCCTGGTGCCTGTCAAAGACTACAATTCCAAGCTCACTGTCACTAAATATTTATGGAAGTGTCAACAAAGACAAACTTGAAAGAGTTTAAAATTCATGCAGCCCATCTGAGTGCTCAGATGGGACAAAATGCATCACCGAGTCAAGCCAGGTGAGCAGCCAGCTAGCTGCCTCAGCCTGATGACACTGCGTCCCGCCTCCCATCCCCTTCCCCTGAGGATCGGGAGAATTTTTCTCAGTTGTGCTTCAGGGATGCCATCCCTTACACGCACAGAAAATGAAAGCCGTCTGCTTTGGATTTATTTTAAAAACGAGGACACGATATATTCCGTGGCTCATCCAGAGTGGAGATGTAAGTAATCATGGTTTAGATCATCTGCTTTATCATGGGAGGCCCTTTGTTGCCTACTTAATTCCCACAGCCTCCCCCTCGCAACTACATCCAATTTATTTTCTCTTTGTTATATTTTATGTAACCCATGAATGTGTCTGAGGCCCTTTCTACAAGGTATCTAGAGCTGCCCTAGGTCAAATCCTATGGGACCTGGCATTTAGTAGGTTATAGTACATACTTATTCAATGTCTTAAAATGTATTATTAGAGGATAGGTAGATAAAGTTAAAAACAATCATGTCTCCTTCATATGGGTTCCCTCACTTATGGGAAAAGTTGGTCCTATTGTCCTACATACATTCATCAATCATGGAGAAATTGCTTTGTGCTCTATGGAGAATGTGACTCCTTTATCTTACTCTATTTTCTGCTTCTTGAGAACAAGGGAGCACAGCATCTAATTTCTGCGTACTTTGAATGGTGCTCTTATGACACAGTAGGTGCTCAATAAGAACAAATTACATGAATGGCCTAGGCTTTGGATGTATGACCCACATTTTGGGGAGTGAGAAGGTCATTGTCCCATAGCCCACTGCTCTTATCTATCTAAAGCCAATAGAACTCGGTGACCCCATTTTCATTTTAGTAATTCACTCACCTTGGGTCATTTTACCCATAGTGATGAGAGTAAGGTCTAGGCACCCATCAGGGACATTGTGTGCCTCTCCCCAGCCAGCACCTACTTCTACTACCAATGCCACTATGATTTTCTTTGGAAATGAATGGCTTTACTCTGCCTGCATGCAGTTCAGATGTGGCACATGACCCAAGCTAACAGTGAAGTCATAATTAAAGCTATTACCCAATAACCCATTTCCAGAATTTTTGTTGGAATCATAGTATCCATAAATTTTCTTTTTATCCTGCTGGATTTATCAAGACAACAGGCTGAAAACCTGTAGTTGCCAAAGCTATTCTAGTAGAATAACCGAATTAAATGAACAAACATTAAATAAGTAAAAGTCAAGATATAAATACAAAATGACTCTTGATGACAATAGACACTGGATCCAGCTATGCCTGAATGCTGGTTTGAATTGAGGCTTCTGTCGGATCAATTAAAAGAATTTGAACTGACACAGGATTCTGTTCTCATTATGGGGTTTTGTCTTGGGTCAAATAAAGTCTCAAGGGTCATCAGAAACCTTGTTCTTTCAAAGGGGCACTGGGATTGGGAACTAAAATATTTGTGTGCCCCCTTATTCTGAGTGTACATTGATTTACTTAAAAAATAATTTAAAAGTTCTAAATCATGGGAAAGTGGTAGAACACTAGGCTGGGTGAAAGGAGCTTTAGATCCAGGTGTATAATACAGCGAGCAGGAGCAGGGCACTAAAAACTGTTTAAGGCAGCAAGAAGAGTAATACTGTGGACAGCACTGGGATGGAATTATGCTTGGTATGAGGCTACTAACTTTTTAAAAGACAGAGTGAGGTGAAGAGAGATGCTTCTGGGGGTGACCAAGCTAACTTCAGGGAGTGGTGGAGGAATTCCTAAGAATAGCCTTACTTCCTTTAGTCTAGGAGATGTTTCCACTTCCATCCCCAACTGATAAGCCACTACAATTTGTCCAACATAAATAACACCCTGTGCTCTCAGGTCCAGGAAAAGGACAGAAATAACCATGGGTCATTATGAGAGATCTCTTTTGAAGGATAGTGAGATCGGGAAGAGTAGTAAGGCTTCTCTAGGAATGTCACAGGGAATATCGGCTAAGCCCGGGTGGATATGCAGGACTTCTTCACCATAAGATTAGGAATTCTCTCCTTAGGTAAGATCTTTCTTGGCTTTCCACTGCCAGGTTTTGTCTGAAGATCTCTCTGCTTGCTCTTGCAGGCAAAGTTTATGTTGAACGAGGTCCAGCAGTGAGGTCATGCTCATGGAAGGCTTCCATATATGACATGGATCTGCCGCTGTGCCTGGCAGCTTTCTCAAGGCCCTTTCAGCCATGCTGTCCAAGAATAAGGTCTTGGCTGGGTTCCCACTTTGAAGAGACAGTGGATTTGTGCTTACTGAAAATAGGAGGTATTGTTCTTTTTTGTCCAATTACAAATGCAATGCATGTTCTCTGTAGAACATTTGAAAAAAAGTTGAAAAAGAATAGAAAAGGTTATGGTGGAGAATAATCATCCCATAATGCTGTCTATAGATAACTAATATCAATGCACTTATGTACTTGTTTGTTGTAATTTTTCTGTATACATGTGTCTCTATGTATTTCAGAAAGGGATATGGCAGAGTGGTTCTGAGTGTTGATTTGGAAGTCCAACACCATTCGTCTGTAATTTCATTGCTTTGGGCAACTTAAACATTTTAATAAGTCTTTTTTATTTCCTTCAACAATAAAGTTTGTGAGTTCTTAATATAGCCTTTGCAAGCATCATGCTATTTTAACTTAGACATTTATAATAAGAGCCAAAATAAGTTTCCTCGACATCCTTTCACTTTTTAAATTATTTCATGTCTCTCAGATTAATTCTGAAAAAATGTTAAGCTGAAAAATGAAGATCACTTTTTGTGTCCTTTCATTTAAAGTCATAGGTTAAAGAAGAATTTACATACTTAGAGCATTATATTATTTCCCTCATGGAATATATTACTGTCTTTTCACTGCTTTTCTTGTATATCTGCAAAGCTTAGCAGTTTTCTTCATATAAGGCTCTATTTTTTAAAGTTGTTCTAAGGTATTTTATACTTTTCATGGCTAGGGTGAATGTGATACCATTCTCTGATACAATTGCTATTACTTGTACTGGAAAGATATTTTTGAAGTTTTGTTTTGTTTTTTTGAGATGGGCTCTTGCTATGTAGTTCAGGCCTTAAATTCACAGCAGTCCTCCTGCCTCTGTCTCCCAAGTGCTGGGATTACAGGCATATGCTGCCATGTATAGCTGAAAAGTTTTAAAATATATCATTAGGGGACAGCCTTGCAGCTTTTTTAGGTCTAACCATTTTCCAGAATTAACTTCAGATGACTACAGCAGACTTCAGTACTTTCTTTATCCAGCTTCATTTCCTCACTATACTATCCTTTATGACAGCAGAGGTAAGTACAACGGGTCTGTCTTATCCCTGAATGACACCCCGTTTGTTCATAGCAGTACTATTCATAATTGTCAAGAGGTGTACAATGTAACTGAATATTATTAGGCCTTAAAAACGAATAAAAGCCTGTCCCACATCACAGGATAGATGGACCTTGAGGGTGTTAAGTGCCACAAGCCAGTCACCAACATCTGACAAGCACTGTATAATGCTGAAGAAGCCAACTGCAGAGAGACAGACAAGGAGTAGTGGCTACCTGGAACCAAGGGTAGAGGGAAAAGGGAGTCACTATTCAATGGGTATAAAGTCTCGTTGTTCCTTTACTTTTCTGAGACAGGGTTTCACTGCCTTGGGCAGGTTTGCCTTGAGCTTGCTTACATAGCCCATGCTAGCCTCAGACTCACAGCAATCCTCCTGCATGCACCTTCACACCCAGCATTCTATTTTTAATTTAATTAACTTCTGCTTATTTCCTTTCTCTTGTCTTCTAATATATTTTATTCTTTTGTATAATTGAAGTCCAATGCTTCATTCTTATCTCTTGACTCTTCGTTGTTAAGTAGCTGTAGCCCTTGAAGTCCTCAGTACAATTTGTAGAAATTCCAGAAGTTTTAATTTGTGACGTTGCATTTTCACACCTAAATGAAAGACTAGATGCGTACTTTTTATTCTCTTGCTTGCCTTCCTTCTCTTACCTTCTTTTTGAGATGGTCTCATTATGTAGTCCAGGTTGGCCTTAAGCTTGTGATCTTCCTATCTCAGGCTCCAGAGTGCTGTGACTGCAGGTACGAGCCACTATGCCCTGCTAACCACCTTAGTTTCAGATAATCCCCAGCCCTCTTTTTGTCTCTCTGAAGTTGGCTTTGGAATTATACAGTGTTTAAATGTTTACTACATTTAAACAAACATGATGGGCTAATGGAAAAAAATTAATTATAATCTTATGAACTTCAAAGTGGGTTGCAGACATGTTTTCTTATTAAATTCACAGCCTAAAAACAGTAAATTCTTCAAAACTAAAAAGCTATAAAAATATTTTCTCCTTTGACATCTATTATATAAGATAAAAAATATTTATTTGACTATAAGACCTGGTATTATGAGTAAAAATAAAATAAATTCATTATTTTAAATTTGTTTTATCAGATTTACAAACTCTTATAATATATGTATTATTAATTGCTTTATACTCTAAGTCTTCTACCTCACAATAATTTATTTATGTATTTATTTTTTGGTACCAGGAATCAAACTCAGGACCTTGAACTCATCAGGTAGGAGCTTATGTGGCTGAGCTACCTCCTGGGCCTCCGCCTCACTTTAAATTATTAAGTCTAGCTGTGTAGGATGTTTGAATTGGGAAATTCAAGGTTTGGATTACTGCTATAGACTCAGATTCGTGGTTCTCTACAATTTTCAAGTAAAATGTAACTGGCACCACACTGGTATAAAATACTTTAAACCAAGATTGCTTTTTGGAAATCAATGTTCTGCTGGAATTAAAGAAAACTGAAAAGGCTTTTATTCAAATGAAACCTGTGATTTAATTTGATAATTTACTATCTACTACATTTAAACAAACACGACCCAAACACTTATACTAAGATATGTCTTCAACTACAGATAGACCTCACTTCTTAACTCAGAAGCCCTCAGGAAGGGGAAGCAAAAGCTATCTCCTCATGGCACATCATTAAAACTATAGTGTCAATATAGGTGAGATTGTTTTTGCTAATATCCTATGCTTTAGCATTATTCTTTAGTCTTGGCACCACCTTTAATGGTTATCAATGTCTGCATCACTGCAAAATGTATCAGATCTTTTTTATTCTTATTTTTGAGGCAGAGTCCCACTATGTGGCCCAGCCTGGCCTTGATCTTGGGATTCCTCTCACCTCAGTCTCAGGAGTGTTGGAATACAGACATGCACCTCTGTGTCTGGCAATAGCATTCCTTCTCATACCCTTGAAAACTCATACTGAAAAAGGAACTCTGGAGTTGGATATACAAAAGAGGATTTAAGTTTTACACCTATCCATAAGTCTTTGTGCACAAGTTGATTAAAATGGGCACAAATGTTACCTTCTTTTTCCTCTTAAGAGATAAGCTTTTGCGTTAGTCAGTTTTTTTGTCACTGTGAAAAATGCCCAAGATGAACAAAAGGAAGATTTATTTTGGTTCATGATTTCAGACTATAGTCAGTTGGCTCCACTGCAAGGCAGAATATCATGGCTGGGAGTACATGTTAGAGCAAAGTGGCTCCCCATATGGTGGTCAGGAAGCAAAAAGATAGAGAGCAATGGGCCAGGGTCCCAACAGCTCCTTCAAGTACACCCCCAATGACCTAACTTCCTTTCGCTAGGCCCCACCCCTTGAAAGTTCTACCACCTTGAAGTACTGCCACAGGTCAGTGGCCAAGCCTTTCTCAAGTAGACCTTTGGGTGCCACTTAAGATCTACACCATAACACCATCTATGATTAACTTGTTGCTTTTTAAATTGTATAGTCTTTAAAGTCATTATTGAAAATGTACACACATTATTCTATTTTCAAAAAAGTAGTAATATTTACTTATGCTTATTAGTTGGATGACTTTGGACAAGTGTGAACATTCATTCATATCTTACTGTGTCAGGCACTCTCCAGGAGACTGAGGATACCAGAGTGAACAAGACTAAGATGCTCTTTTAAGAAGCATTAACAGGGCCAGTGAGAGAGCTCAGTGGACTAAGCACCTGCTTAGGCAAGCACAGGGACTGGGGTTCAATCCCTGGCATCACAGGCTGTGCCAGCCTCATCTCTGGGGCACACTGAGCCATCCACTGAGACCAGGCATGGTGGTATATGCCTGTAATCCCAGCACTGGGGAGGATGAAAGCAGGAGGATCACTATGAGTCTGGGCTGCATAGTGAGACCCTGTACCAAATACACAATAACAAAACAAAAAGAAGTATAATATCTGTCTGTCTGTCTGTCTGTCTGTCTGTCTGTCTGTCTGTCTGTCTGTCTATCTATCTATCTATCTATCTATCTATCTATCTATCTATCTATCCATCTATTCTAAAAATAAACAGGACTCATTTCAGCTGACAATGCTATACAGACAATAAAGAAGTGGATACGATAAAGTAGTAGGGTAGAAACACTTCCAGTGGAGGTATCTGAAAAGGTCTCTGCAAACTACCAAATCCCAGAAAGCCTCTTCTGAGCCATTTGGCAATATGACATCCTTCTTGGTTTTTATTATTTACTTGCTTGTTGTTATACAGACTGAACCCAAGGCCTTACAAATGCTAGCCAAGTGCTCTACGCTGAGCTACACACCCAAGGCCCTGATGTTCCTCTTGAACTGCCTTCCTTAGTTTCTCCAGCAGGACAGTGATATGCTACTACTCCTGTCTCCTCATAGCTCTTTGCCCTCCCCCTTTTAGCCTTCTTTGTACATCTTGCTCTGACCACCCATTACTAAGCCTGTGGGACAGACAACTATATGTGCTGGCAATTACAGGGAGAAGGTAATTTTAGTACAGGCCCAAGATGTGGAGTAGAGGTCCTCAGCATTTGGCCACGGATCTAGCTGGCTTCCTAACATGACTCAACAATAAGAACACTATTTCAAGGAATAGCCAAGCAATAAGGAAGAACTAGACTGAGTGAAATGCACTTAACACAGTGAAAAGCAAACAAAGTCTCCACCATAAGAGAATTTATGTGAGAATTCAGAGACATGATTCATTTAAAAAGACAATAAGAACACTTTGCAAAACAGTAAAAAAAAAAAAAAAAATACAACAAATTGCGGGAAATAGACTAAAAACGCCATTGGAGTTTAAGGAAGCCCTCTTAGTAAATTTACCAGTAAAAGAAATCACTAGAAGTAGAACTTAAACCCAACCTTAAGGGAGGTATGTTTGATCACCAAAGAACACAAGAGCCTAGGGCAGGGGCAGCAAACCTTTAAGAGCTTTGATAATAAATAGCCGGATGCCAAAGATGCCACAGATGCGCCACCACTGGCCACATGCAGGGCCACCGGGCTGGATTCTGGATCTAACAGACTCAGTGACATTTAAGACCCCATTTATAACCTCCGGTAAGTGAAGACTAAAATCTGGACCTCAGTTATAGGAGTAAAACTTGAGTGAAGGTTATATTATAATCCTCTTCCTTGATTTCATGAAATAATTGAAATAATGAAAGTGGGAAGTTTAAACAAGAGTGGGGTAGTGCCAAAGGAAAGAAATGTACAATCTTTTTAGATCCTGGCTCTACCCTGGACTTTAGGGAAAAATGAGTAGAAATTAAAATGAAATGTATGGTTCCTGAGGGCCTTGATTTTCTGGCTGACAGCATAAGGGCAGGCCAGAGCTTTGGTGTTGAATCCCTGCTAGTGACAGAGAACATGAATGTATCTGAAGACTTATATGGGTCAGAAGGCCAACAGGAGTTTCAAGAGATTTAAAAAATAGCTGGATGTGGTTATGCATGCCAGTAATCCCAATACTTGGGGAGGCTGAGGCAGGAGGACTGCAAGTTTGAACCCATCCTGCACAACTTTGTAACTTATTAGTGGTCCTGTCCTCTCAGTGCTCCAATCAAAGATCCATCCAAGAAGTAATGCTCGACCCAGAAGCTCCTCTCTGGGCTAGTTGCTTTAATGATTCTTGGGGCAAAGTGGTCTCTATACTAGGTGGGTTTGAAACAGTGAGATACAAGGGGATGGGAGGCAAAAATACCAAGACTTAAATTATTTGCTACAGAACAACATCTGGTCCGGCCCTAAAATTGTGTTCTCTAAAATACATCTGAGACTACTGTGTGCAAGTGGTACACACCTCTAATCCCAGTACATGGGAGGCTGAGGCAGGCTTGCCATGAGTTTGAGACTAGCATGGGCTACATAATAACATTGTTTCAAAAAAAAAAAAATCATTTGAAACAAACTTACTGCAGGATTCACTGGACTTTTACTCATTAAATTTCTGCCCCTGGCAGCGTGTAGTCCTGGCAAACCTCACCTGAAGAATATCTTGGGCAACTATTATAAAATAAGCCTATAATCTATGTGCCTAGTATTTATTCCTTTCCCTTGAAAACCCTGACCACAACACCTAGGAAAAATGCAACCCAGAAGCCATCAACATGGGGAGTGGCCAGGCCCTGCTTTGCTCACTGCTTCCCTACTGCCTCGTGGCTTTGTTGCCTTCTGCTTACCATGAACTGTTTCTCCTCTTGATGACCCTCTGCCATGCTGTGAACTAAAACCTCTACAAACCACGAGCTATTATAAGCCTTTCTTCCTTCGATTTTGTGTCAGGTATTTTGTCTCAGCAGTGAGAAAAGTAACCAAGACAATTGGATACCCTTGAGAATATCCTCAAGGCTTCAGGGTTCTTCTTTAGTTCCATTTAAGTAGGAGCTTGTGCATGTGATCGCCTGAAAGCCCCAGCCCCACCCTGTCTGTCTCCCAGCAAAGCAGTGCTCAGTCTCTCAGTACTAACTTGTGGTGCACTGGAGGGTCTGTGCTTTGGGGGTATGCGCACTAGAGGTCAACTGCAATGCAAGCAGGCACTGCCTCTGTCTCCTCTCTCAGCCTACAACTTTGGCTTAGAGTAGAAAAAGGCCCTGTCCTTTGAGCTTCTGGAGCCCAAGTACCAATCTCTGCAGCCAGGTAGTCATGACCCTTCCAGCACAGGCTTGGCCTCAGTTTCATGGTTTGAGTCCCTTTATTCACAATATTGCTTTCCTTTTTCCCCACCACTCCAGCTCCTTGTCTCTCCCACTTGCCTGTTCAGCCTCCCTGCCTCCTTATGGGCTTTTACACCAGGTCTCTCCCATCAGGATAGAGCAAAGAGAAAAACACTGAATCCTGTGCTCTGGGAGTCTAGATGGCAGCAGGAGCAAAGGGAGCATCTGTAGACTGGCCCATTATACCCCTCAGTCACTAAGATATCTTGTGCACAGCAGCAGAGGCAAGAAAATGTGGCAGTTTGGTGACCAGTTCGTAATTAATGGGATCACAATACCTTCAGTTCACTTGGGCTCAAAAAACATCCACTGAATGTCAGTGATGTGTAGAGATGGAAAAGAGCTCATAACTCTGGGTATCAAGGACTACTTTTTGCTTTTCAGCTCTGGCTCCACTTGAGAATCCTAGCAGCAGTAAGAAAGAATAAAGAAGACAGAGCAAAAATATCTAGAATCCACCTCAGAGGTTCAGATTTAACTGCTGTGGGGAGGGGTATGGTCAACAGTCCTCTTTAAAAGTTCCCCAGGCATTTAAAGTATAGACAGATGTAAGAAACTTATGTGGTCGGTCATAAGAGGAAAGTTCTCAATAAAGGCTAAATTTACTTTTGTAGCTAGGAAGCTACTGTAGGTTTCTAAGCAAGAAAGGCAAATGTGAACATGACTGTAATGTGCAGTACACGCTGGAAAAAACACTGAACCCAGAGACCTATCCCAAGCTTACTGCAACAGTCCATGCAGAAGGCACTGTAACCCCAAAATAAGCAGAAGGAAGGCACAGATTTCCTGGGAAGCACAGGACTGGGAATTTCAGGACTGCTCAGGACAAAGAGGAACAGGCAGGGTAATTCTAGGTCACAGCAGGAACGTCAACCCCCTTGGCTCTTCCAGTCCTCTTTATCCCCAAAAACTTCAGAAGGAAGAATTCCTGATATCTTGCAAGTTAAGAATTGAAAAGAAGAAAATAAAATTTTTGTTCTTCCAAGGGAAAAACTGAATGACCAATAACTTAAGCAATGAAGACTGAACACATTAAGGGCACAAAATTTTGAACAAAAGCAAAATTTGATATATTCACCCCACCACCATCATTTCTATTTATTTCTGATGATTTATTTCAGATACTGATAATTTATTTCTGATACAGAAATAAATTCTTCTTCTCTTCAAGGTATTTACTGTACTTCCCTCATGTTAAGTGTCCCCAGTGCCAACACCATTTCTAGGTTACCCTAGAACACTAGGTTCAGCAATGACAGCTCCAGACATGTTCATAAGTGTTGTTCAAGTCAGAAAAAAAACAAAACAAGGGCTGGGGAGATGGCTCAGTAGAATAAGTGCTTCCCCGGCAAGTGCAAGGGCCTGAGTTCAATCCTCGGCTAAACACACACACAAAAAAAAGAACACAGAAAAAAGCAAAACAAAACAAAACAAAAAACTGGCACCACAGTGGAATTTGGGAGGAGGAGTGGCTAGGGAACGTTATCATTTACTTGAAGTGTAACGTACTACCATCAGCTGAAAGTTTGTGGGGCGCAATGAAGAAGCAGATGGGTGACCCAGTTGAGACAGCACCAGAAGAGAGGTGCCTTCATGCCCCTGGAAGACAGCACCAGAGGAAAAACACCAAACAGTTAAAGGTGAGGAGGGACACGTCTAAGTCAGCATATCTCAAATGTCTTTCCCCGTTCCTTCCCCCTCAACCAGACCTTTCATTCAAGTTGTTCATTTGAGGCTTGCTCAAATGGATCACTCCAGAGCCCAATAAGTTTAGTGTTACTTTATTATAGAGGAAAAATATCCTGAAGTATTTGTTAAATAACATAATTCCTGATAACATCATTCTTCAGGGTTCCTGAGCCTCACCATCTGCTCAGATGTCATGAGCTGCTCCTCACCCTGGTAATCAGGTGCCTAAGCTGAAGGACAATCCCAAAGGGTTTCTAGATGGCTTCAAATTTCTGCAGAGATGCCCTCATTTAGTCCAAAGGTAGATAATACAAGTTGGCAGGGAAATTAGAAGACAGCCAAGAGCAACAGAAAGTTAACAATTTGTGAATCTAGAAAGAAAGGTATGTGAGTCTTGATTATACCAGTCTTTCAATTCAATTTTCGAGTTAGTTGCTTTTGTGTGATCATGATTCTTTCCAGATTTGCCTAAAAAAACATATCCAGTTTATTCATTTCAAACTGACACAGAAAATCAGTTCTTCCCCAAGTGATACCCAGGTCGTATTCTGTCTTAAAAAAGCTTCCAGATCTTCCTGGAAAGCTCAAATCAAGGGGTTACAGTACACAGATAAGGTTTATAGTTCTCAGGTGTAGGAGTCAAACTCTCATCGAAGGTCTGTGATGGTCACTGCTCTGTCCACAACAGTCACATGGCTACAGCTCTGCAACACAGAAAAGGAAAGGTGAAGTCTTAGCAAACTCTGAAAAGTCATTTTTAAAGACTTCTCATTTAAAATGCTTGTTTAAACATCTGAAAGCAGGACTGCTACTTAAGTGACGATGGCAACAGACCCGGGAATCATTGCTTCCGCTAAGTCTTCCTTCTAGACTGAATCAGCATCTGCCTGTATGTCTTTATTTTTCAAAGCGACAAACATTCTAGAGCTATTTGCAAAAATATATATTCATTTATAAGAATCAGTCGTCACTGTGGGTTTTTTGGTCGTTGTTAGATAATGAAGTACACTTACTGTCACATGGAAGAATATTCACTTTGGGGATGTAACAGGAGTCTTTGTAACTAGAAACCTGTGCATTTGTGTTCCTGGCTTTTTTCTGAGTGTGCACTCTCTATCTCAGCATCTGGGGACCTACATATTTATTATATCCAAGGCAGACTGAATTTTGAACATCTGTTAGAAAGTTCCTTCTATTCAGCTGAAAGCTATCACTCCCTTAGATCTTAGTTTTACTGCTGAAAGTATTAGTATTCTTTATGCATTAGCTTTCTATTACTTGGAGTTATCCCTTAGTTCCTTCCTAAGGCTTTTTTGGTATAAAAATCCTTACTTTTCCTGTTTTCGTATTTTTTGTTTATATTTTTAGTACTGAAGATTGAACCCAGGTCCTTCAGATCGAGCTAGATTTTTCTTTTCTTGTTTGTTTTGGTTTTTTAAAATAGAATCTTATTAAGTTACTAAGCTACCCAGGTTGCATCTGAACTAGTGACCCAGTTCTTTTTACATGATAAAAAATTCTGAGTTTCTTTTTCCAAATTAGTCATTTTTCTCTGAATCCAAAAAGAAGTAGCAATACTGCAAGCCAGTGTGGAGAAAAGCAAAACTATCACTTTGATCTGGGGTAAGTGGAAACACAGTGATCTTATTATCAACTAAACTTGTTATTGACAGACTAGAACTTAGGGAAAGAAAACAGCTTCCTAGGAAGGTCTTAAAAATCTCCATTATCTAAGCAAATTTCTAGAATCAAATATGTTTAATTTTACTTCAGTAAATTAAAGGCTTTTTTCCCCTTTACATTCAAATCTCTTCATGAAGTGCAGGCTCACAAAACTACCATTTAATAAGCCAGGTATTACATTAGAGACTTTCTACATATTACTGTGGGATAGGGGGACAGTGCTAAGAACTGAATCCAGGGTCACATACTTATATCCAGCCTTTATTTAAGTTCAAAATGGGGCCATATATGCATGACTGTTCCACTGGCTACTTGTACCATCCAATGGGACCGTCCCATGCCACCTGGTGGGACACTCATGCATGTTACACCAATGGTATAAGCTGCTGGATGGGCAAGACAAGCATGGACCAGTGGTGGTTCAAGCCAATAATTCTCTCCACCACCCTACAAAGAAACGATCATTATACATACTTTACAGATGAGAAAGATGAGGCCCTAGAAGGGTCTCAAAGATAGACAGATCTCTTTCTCATCATTAAATGGCAGAGCCGTGACTCAAATTTAATTCCATCCCACACTGCTCTGCGTGTACATACGTCCTTGTAATGGGGACCTGGGAAGTTAACTGACAGCCTCATCTTCCACGTAGGTCAGAAAAGATGATGCACTGGCTCTGTTTCCCTTGCTTAAAATACAGCACCACTTTCTTCTACATGGATACATACACAGAACAAAGGTGGATCTTTGCTGTGCGGATGGAATCCTTTCTGGCGACAGGAAGAAATCTCCTCTAGTCCATGGTCAGTTAATTTAAAGAATCCAGTTCTGAAATTAGCAAAGGCAGGCTCAGGGTCAAGCAATGGTGCCTACCTATTCCTTTTTTTCTTCCCCCTAATATCTCATTTATTAAAATACCACATGCAAAGTCTTACCGACAATAATCTTTTTTTTTTAAATTTTAGTACATATTATTTTATTTTTAAAAATAATTTTCTTGAGAAACAAATAGCAATGAGACAATTTCCAAAGTGATTAGTAGGACAGTTTCAATAATTAATACATAGTATATTATTGTCTTCTTAGTGGTCATTCATAGTACAAGGTGCAGACATGATATCCTGTCCATAAACACTATTAATAAAAATCTTTCTATTCATTGAATTAAGAGAAAGTAGCTATATATCTAATCTATTTTGAATATATAGATACACAATGGTGTCTACCCATTCCTATCACATGCATGTATGTGCACACACACACACACTTGGGGATGCACACACATATACAGCAGGAGAGAATTCTTTCTGAGACAGCTTCTGTAGGATGCTGGCTTATAGGCTCCTTCGTGTGAACAAATCATAGCTAAAGGATGCTTCATTATTACCACCACATAAGAGTTGCTAGGAATTTGCAGTAAATAATAGGATTTGGAATGAAAAATAAGTGAAAACTCTCAGATAATGTATTTGCTTTTGAAATTCTTTAACCCAACCTCAAACTCCTGAAGTTTCTATCACTTCAAAGCAAACCTCAAATTTCTTATGGACTTTTTTTTAATTAAAAGAAAAGCAACGAAAGTTGTTACTTGGATATCTTTTAAAATAAGCAAGTTAGGTTTTTTTTTTTTTTTTTTTTTTTTTTTAGAAAATATTAAAAGAAGCCTTTTAGAACAGCTAACTAACACCACAATCTATGAAGTTTAGAAAGAACACGGTCTCAAGATTAGAGACCTTTTGCTCTCACGCTTTCTTCCCTACTGTCTCCTTGTGACAGCCCGAAGCATGGCGCAGGTACTCACTCTTGGAACTTGGGGGAGCAGACAATGGCTATTGACTCTGGCAACATCATCTGGTAGGAGCAGTGAGTGTGCAGGTCAACACTGGAAAGAAAGGCGGTCTGTGTGGGATGTGTCTGAGAAGAGAGAATAAGCCGAGAACTCCTGTGAGCGTGAACAACCGCACTAGGCCCATGGAGGGAGGTAGGCCCAGGGAATTCCCACTAGCTGGTACCAACCTCCACTGCAAGTACACACAAAGATCAATTAAGATAGATACCCCGAAATTCATAATAATGAAGTTCTTTTTTAGTATATCACATATGAAGAGATTCATGTGTCACTGTTTCAAAACACCCTGTTGTACATCATATATTTTTCTCAAAAAGCAAAAGATATGTTCCCATTTAAAGTGCTAGAAAACAAAGAATAAAATAAATAGAAGTTTACAGAATAAGAGATGTAAGACAATTTTGGAGGCTGGATGAAATGTTTGTAGTGAGGAATGCAGTGAAAAAGGACAAGGGGATGAAAGCAACTAAGAAAATAAAGTAGCTTAGATTTAATGCATTGGATAGAATGGTGGCTAAATAGGTGAGGGTTTTTCTGGAAAGCCATGTAGACTGATGCCATTTTAGTTTCTAGGTGGCTGGATATATTAGAAATGCACAAACACTGAGCAGAACCCTGTCCTGGGATTTCAGGGGAGTCCTGATGGACAGGGTGAGTTATGTCTGAAAGAAATGTTAAGGCCTAAGAATAGTGCATGTACGATCCTAACTCAGTTACAGAGAAGATATGAAATCATATGCGCATTCATTTAAATCACTCATATGGCCTTCTCAGGAAGCAAGAATAAACTGAGGACCAAGAAGATTGAAAGTTTCTTCTGTATTGGATTATTTTGCTGAATTCAGGCAGCTGCAATATTTAAGTGGCAATAGAAAGCCCACCTCTGACAAAACTAAACAAAAAAAGGGAATACAAATGAAGGACCATTTTGTATCTGTATATACAAAATAGGATAGATATACAGCTACATTTTCTTAATTCAATGAGAAGATTTGTACTAACAGTGCTTTGACAGGCTATCCTGTCTGCATCTTGTACTATGAATAACTACTACAAAGACAACAATATGCAAGGTATTATTTAAACTGTCCTACTAATTGGTTTTGAAACTGTCTCGTTGCTATTTGTTTCTCAATAAAATTAATTTAAAAAAGTTTCTTGCTTCTCATTCAAGACAGTAGAGATGTTGGGCAGCTTTGGCTTCTTGCAGAGGGGAGAGGGGTAAAGAACAGAAAGGAGAAAATTTTACTCTCTGTACTGTTCATAAAGGGAACTCCAATCTCACTGGTTCATGCAGTCTGATGGGTTCTGGAATTTTTGGCTGGGTGATGAGCTATAGGCTACAGAGCCTGGGGAGGGGAGGTATCAAAGCAAAGGCCAAGTGGGAAGCCATTAATCTAGTGGAGCATGGAGGGGTGTCCAGTTCAAGCCCCATCTGGGGCTTTGTGAGGGAAATACCTATTGATATGTCATGTTAACAGCTGAAGACTATTGCAGAGTGGAGATGAACTGAACTCTAAGGTCAGAATGGACAAGGTAGAAGTCAACATTGTGGTCCACATGCCTAGAAACTGACCAGAAGGCCCACACTAGGTTACGCGTCAGACTTTCACACCCATGCTGGCATTCAGGTGTGGACTCTTGTGAGGAGATCTCTGTCCAGAGAGTGGAAGGCATTATGGATATAGAACACATGAGGAAAGGGGTATGTGTGGGAATGCTGATACTAACATCAGTTGGTAGTCAGTAGGCCAGGAATGGCCTCTCGCATGAGAATATGAAACAGGCCTGGGGTGTGGAGACTGGCTTTGTGAAAGTCAAGAGTGTGGATACCTGGATAGGCTGCGTCTCAAGTGCGACACGTACGTGCGGGGGCAGAGCTGCATCTCAGGTATGACAGGTAAATGTGTAGGGGGGAGTCGGGGGGGCTGGGTCTCAGGTGTGACAGGGAGAAGACAAGTGAGAGTAACTGCTGCTTTTGAGTATGAAGAGGTGACATTTTTAAGTTTGGACAAGTCACAGCCAGTGAAGTGTGGCTCAAAACATCATTGTCTGGTGCCACTATTTCTTCTTGAGCATGTGAATGCTTCCTATGTGCACTGTTAGCCAGTATTTGGCAGTGGGGGTGACTTGGCTCAAGTGCTAATAGGAAGGGCTCTGTATGCCTGCTGTAGCACACACGTCACATGTTTGCTGCTGCTGCTGTGAGCCTACGAATGTGCTAGGACACTGGGGGCCTGTTTGCAAAGGGGACTGTGGGACTCCCTTCTCTGTCTCTGACTCTGGTTTGAGATATGAAACCAGACTTTCTGTCCTGCACAGTTGTCATGACATGCCACCCTTTCCAGAGCCCTAATCAATGAGGCCACCCTTTCTTGGACTTTAACTTCCAAAAATGTGAGTTAACATCTTTTCAAAATAAAAGTAACAGCTTCATGTAAAAAAAAAAAAGACAAGAGGTGAGTCCAGTGTGCTGGCAGGGCAAGTGACAACAACCAAAGATCTCTGTGGCGCAAGGATCAAAGACCCAGCAGGAGTGGAGAAGCACAAAGATACCTATGCCTGGGGGTTGGAGATAGGAAGAGGCTATTTCTATATGTTTTCTGCTCTGGCCTCCTGTTCTTACACCAAACAGAAAGAATTAAGGACTTTGATGTTGGATTCACCCTGGGAACCACAGAACTAAAGCTGTTATGATGGATATCAATGGACAAAGTAAGTAGGTGAATGGCGGCCAGGTGTAGGGGTGCACACCGTCTTCCCATTTCTTATCTTTTTTTTGTAATTGAGTTAGGATGATATGTGCACTTTTCAGGGCTTAGCACTATATTTCTTTTGGCTAGGTGGTGAGGCTGAGGCTGGAAGAACCACCTGAGCTCAAGGCCAGCCTGGGCTACACAGTGTGTACAAGGCCAGTCTAGATTACACAGTGAAACTGTATCTCAAAACCAAGCAAGCAAGCAAGCAAACAAACAGAAACAATGGTGAACAGCATGAGAATGGTGCTGGGGACTTCTTGAGCAGTGTGAGCATCTCTCTGGATGATTCAAGCTTTTATTGTTCTAGAGTCTCTCTAGTGTGGGCTCTTGGTGAGCTCTCTCTGTATCCATGGAGGTCACCCATCCTATAGCAGATGGTACATGCTGCCCAATATTTCAATGTGATGAAAGTCAAGGTCCTACTAAGGCACCTTAGATGAATAATTCTTCTAGAGAGAAGTGTTGTTATAAAGGTTGAGCAAAAGTTGTTACATGGGTAAAGCATCATCTGGGAATGTGGGAGGCAGAGGCTATGTGGATTTCAGGGACTGATTAAATCAGGTAAAGGAGACAGCTTCTTTGGAAGGAGAACAAGATGTTGAACTTTCAGTCAGTTAAAGCAACATCTATACTAGCATTCATTTTATTCATTCCCAATTATTCATGTTTTATTAATAGGTATATTATGTCAAAACAGACAACTATATAGACTTACGTTTGCCTCAGAGGAGGTGTGTTTCTCAGGAAGAATGGAAAAGGTAAAACCCAACATGACTCAAAAAGGACACCAACCTCCACTTACTAAAAAAGCACAGAAAATAAACAGGTAGAACTGACCAGTGTTTTCAAATGTGCTGTGCAAAACATGAAGCTCCTGAGAAGCCTGTCAAGAGCACAGACCCCTGTACCCCTTCCTCGAAGTAGCTATCAAGAGAGTGAACACTTTTTAAAAGCTCACTAAGTGATTTTCACCTGCAGTTCTATCTAGAAAGCACTGCTCCACAGAATGCTGAGACGAGCTTATGAAGAGTGGAAGAGGTTCATGAAGCAAAAGTGTGATCCACTTGAGGATGTATAAGAACTTTGGTGCAAAGAGGCCTACACCAGCCAACCAAGGCCTAAAATCTACAGTTGAGTGGCTTGAAAGAAAGTAAAGAGATACAAAAGGAGTTTGGTAAATAAATGACACTGAATAAAACAAAAACAAAACCCTTATTTTGCTCCCCTAGCTCCCTCTAAGCTACTATGTCTTCTTCCCTCCTTCCTTTCTCAGACACAGTCGTTTCTTTGACAATAGTGATAGTCACTGTGTCTACTCTACTATGGACTGAGAAAGGCACTTTTTTTTTTTTTTTTTTTTTTTTCAGAACCAGGGATTGAACTCAGGCCCTTGTGCTTGCCAGGGAAGCGCTTATTCCACTGAGCCATCTCACTGGCCCTCAGCACTTCTTAAAGAAACAGCAGCATGGCAAAGCAGTGGAGTGAGCAAGGAGAGTGAATGCTGAGGAGGCACTGAGTGACTGGACAGGAGCACAAAAGCCACAAGAAAGAGCAATTAAAGACTAAGGAGGGCTGAGATGGGGCAGAGAGAGGGTGGAGGAGGAGGAGGAAGAAGAGTAGGAGGAGGTAGAAGTGGTGAGAGAGAACAAGGGAGGAGGTGGTAGAAGATGCGGAATAGGGAAAGGAAAGAGCAGGATGTGGAGGGAGGAGGAGGGGGAGGAGAAGGAGGTGGAGGATCTGGAGGGAGGAGGAGGGGGAAGGGGAGGATGTGGAAGAAGAGGGAAGGAGAAGAAGGGGAGAAGGGAGAGAACATGG
>PVKA01027113.1:0-30903 GCA_004027165.1 Ctenomys sociabilis
TTGTCTTTTTTGAGACAGGGTCTCACTGTGCAGTTCAGGCTGGCCTTAAGCTCACTTTGTAGCTCAGGCTGGTCTCGAACTCACAACAATCCTCCTGCCTCAGCCTCCCTAGTGCTGGGATTACAGGCATGCGCCACCACGCCCAGCTGAGTCTTTAGTCTTTTACATATGTACAATAATATAATCTGCTATTGACGACGTCCTCCTTTCCAATTCAGAATTTACTTATTTCTATTACCTAACTGATCTGGGTAGGACTTCAGTACTATGCTGAATAATCAAGGTAAAGGTAATGTTTCTCTTATTTCTGATCTTAGAGAAAGAGCTTTCAGGTTTTCCCTAAGTGTGATGTTAATTGTGGGCTTATTCTATGTGCCTTTATTATCTGGAAACATGCTTCTTCTATATCTAAGTTTTTCAGAGTTTTTAATTATGAAGTGATAATAAACTGCATCAAATGCTTTTTTCCAAATCTATTGAAATTATTCTCCTTCATCCTATTGATATGTTATATTCTAATTTTTATATGTTGAACCATTCTTGCATTCCTAGGACAAAGCCCATTTGATCATAGTAAATAATCTTGTTAAAATGATCTTGGATTTGTTTGATAGTGTTTGTTAAAGATTTTGAAGCTATGTTCATCTTTTTTTGCTTCCTCATCTGGTTGTGGTATCAGGGTGACACTTGCCTTAGAGCATTAATTTGGAAGAATTTTTTCCTCTTCAACATTTTTAAATGTATGAATTTTGCTAATTCTTTAAATGCTTGGTAAAATTCCACAAAGAAATCACTTGTTCCTGAAATTTTCTTTGACAAAAAAAAACTTTTTGTTACTTATTGGATTGATATTGGTACCCATGATTGGTCTTTTCAGATTCTGTATTTTTTGTTTTAATATTGGGAATGTGTTTGTGCCCCAGAGTTTGTTCCTTTTTTTCCCCAGTACTAGGGATCAAACTTGGGGATCTTGCACTCGCCAGGCAGGAGCTTATGTCACTGCTCTATCTCCCCAACCCCATTTCTTCTTGATTATAAATTTTGTTCATAATAGATTTTAGTGAACCTTTGCATTTTTATGTTGTCAGCTACAGTGTCTTCTTTTTGTCTCTAATTCTGAATCTTTTTTACTCTTTCTTATATTAATTAAATGTTTGTCAATTTTGAGCTAGGGATATGGCTCAGTGTCATAAGCACCTACCTAGAAAGTACAAGGACCCAAGTTCGATCCCCCAGTGCTGTCGTGTCATCCCCAGGCATGCCACGCTGGTCCCAAAACCAGGCCTGGTGGAGTACATCTGTAACCCCAGTGCTGGGGAGACTGACACAAAAGGATCACTAGGAGTCTAAGCTGCATAGCAAGACCCTATACCAAATAAATAAATAAATTTTAAAGTTGTTAAACTTTAATTTTATTAATGTTTTGGAATATCAGTTCTTCATTCTGTTGGCCTTTTAAACTTTTTTTACTCTCTGTTTTGTTTGAGATCTTTATTATTTCTTTCTTAAATCTATCTTTGGTTTTCTTTGATCTTAAGACCAGGTCTCACTATGCAGTTCAAACTGGCCTTGAACTCACTATGTAAACCTGGCTGTCCTTGAACTCCCAGGAACCCTTCTGCCTCAGCCTCCCAAGTACTGAGATTAAAGTTGTGTGCCACAATGCCTGGCTCTTTCTATCCATTTTGAGTTGGTTTCTTCTGGTTCTGTTAGCTTCTCATGATTCAACAAGCAGTTGTTGGCTGGGGAGTTGTTACTCAGCATTGCAAGCACCTGTCTGGCGAGTGCAAGGTTCTGAGTTTGATCCCCGGTACTGTATGCCATGCTGGCCCCAGAACCAGGAGTGGTGGCTCATACCCGTAATCCCATCACTGGGGAGGCTGAGACAGGAGGATCACTACAAGTCCAAGCTGTGTAGTGAGACCCTATCACATATAAATAAATAAATAAATAAATAAATGATTGTTTAAAATAATAGGTTGCTAATTCATATTTTTCTGATTTTTAATGTAGGTATTTATTTCTATAAACTTTCCTCTTAGTACTGCTTTTATCTATCCCATGGGTTTTCACAGGTGTTTACATTTTCTTTTGATTCAAGATACTTTAAATTTTTTCTCCTTAATTCCTTTATTGTCATTTGGGGCATGTTATTTAATCTCATGTATCTGTACTAGTTTCAAAGTTTTTCTTTTTCCTTTTTTCCATCTATGTATTTGGTACAGGATCTCACTATGCAGCCATAGTGATCCTCCTGTTTTCTGCCTCCCCATGCTGGGATTACAGGTGTGTGCCACTATGCCCGGTAGGGGTGGGGCATGCAAGACTGGGGGTCAAACACTGGCGTCTGCGTTTGCCTAAGCAGGTGCTTAGTCTGCTGAGTTATCTCACCGGCCCCTCAGTTTTTCTTATATTGGTTTTATTTTTATTGTACTATGGTCAGAAAAGATCCTCAACATGATTCAAGCTTTAAAATTGTGTTGAAACTTGCTCTGTAGCCTAATCTTTGATCTGCACTGGAGAATGGTCCACATGCTACTAAGAATAATGTGTATTCTGCAGTTTTAAAATGAAATGTCTTTGGATGCTTACCAGTCTACTTGGTATGAGATGCACTTTAGTCTTGCTCCTTCTTTAGTGATTCTTTCTTTCTTTCTTTTTTTATTTAGTGCAGAGTCTACAGGATCTACAGAGTCCTGTTTCAAGCCTCCCAAGCGCTGGGATTACAGGTGTGTACCATCTTGGCCAGTCTTAATCACCTCAGCGCACCCCGGGGGCAGGGCCTGCACTGCAAGCCAAGAGTCGAACCTGGCTGCTGCCCTCTGCCTAACCAGGTGCTTTCATCTGCTGAGCTATCTGGTTGGCCCTTGTTAGTGATTTCTTTTCAAGATGATCTGTCCATTGTTGAAACCAGGTTGTGATCATCCTCTACTTTTATTTTATTCGCTTTTAAAATTTATTACTGTCATTTAATTAGAAAGCTGCATCATCTACATTTAAGGTAATTATTAATAGATAAGGTCTTATAACTATTATTTTGTTTACTAGGTTTTGTTTTGGTTTTTAGCTGCTTTCTTTCTCCCTATCTTACAGTGTTATTACATGATTAAGTGATTTTCTCTAGTAATGTGTTCTAATTTCTTATTATTTTGTGTGTATATTTTTATTGCAAAAAAATTCTTCACTAAGTAACAAGCTATTAGGTAGAGGGAAGCAAAGAAAGGAAACTAGAAAGAATTAAGATGTGTCATACACATGCACCGAGTCCCCACAACACATGCAGGTAATCATTATATACTGCAAACATGTGCTAGTTAAATAACACATTTTGGGGTGGGAGATAGCTAGGTGGCATTAGCATCTGCCTAGCAAGTGCAAGGTCTTGAGTTCGATTCCTGGTACCCCATGCCGTGCCAGCCCCCGAACCCTGAGTGTGCCGTGCCAGCCCAAAACCAGGTGTGATGCTGCATGTCTATAATCACAGCACTGGGGAGGCTGAAACAGGAGGATCACTACTCGTCTGAATTGTATAACAAAATCCTGTACCCAATAAGTGTTTAAAAGTACATAAATACATAAAATTTATGTATTTATTTTTACAAATAAATGAATAACCTGCTTTGAAATGATGCAAATCTAATATTGATTGCAATGATAAACAAAAGACAAAATAATACCAATTTAAAAATCTCTCGTCAGGCCACGGAGATGGCTCAGTGAAATAAGTGCTTCCCTGGCAAGCACAAGGGTCTGAGTTCAATCCCCAGTTCTGCCCCTCAATCCCCAGTTCTGCCCTTCCCTCACCAAAAAAAAAAAATTCTTAGAGCCAGGGAGATGGCTCAGTGGAATAAGTGCTTCCCTGGCAAGTGCAAGGGCCTGAGTTCAATCCCCGATTCCACCAAAATAAATAAATAAATAACATAAAAATCTCTTGTCCTCTTCTTCCTAATATCTCACAGCCCAAATGCTCTGGCTCACTTTGCCAGAAAGCATACATGTGTTAGCCTAGCTGCACAGGCTTAGTTGCCGCTCCCCTCTGGCTGGGGAATGCTCTTTAGAGACTGTGCAGAGCATACTGGGACACGGGGGGTAAGCGGATGTGGCGCTGCTAAGTGTCACTAGTTCACAGCCAGCACAGGTAGGACAAACCTGGGCCACTGAGTGAGGAGGAGGGCTTGTGCTAACAGCTTTTCTCCTCCTTATACTGCAGAGCCAAATGAGAGTGGGAGAGCTATTGGGGAGTTACATATAAGAGCTCTGTATCTTTGGGAACTTTGTCTCTGCTATGTCTCCTACTTTATTCACTGTCCTAAAGATCTGGACATCATCAGAGAAGTTCCCTGTCCCCCATGCTTCCCAACCTCCTTCCCTCCTCATTTCAGACCTAATGCTAAGCCTAAGCTTTCCCAGTTATCCATGACCCTCTCTTAACCTTTCTCCAGTCTCTGAAATTCCTGCTCTGAGCTCAGTCTGCACCCAGACTTTTATATCTGTGCTAAGGCAGTCACCAAATATAGCTGCCCTTAAACCTTGATCTCAGTGAAGGTGAGCAAGTGCCATATAGTAGCATGTGGGTTTACAGGAGCTCAGAAGGACCAGGATAGACTTCCCAAAAGATTCAGAGGGATCTTAAAAGGTTAAGCAAGATTCTAAAAGAAAAGTTAATTCAAAACTGAGGTAGGTGTATAAAACAAAGTTGGAAAACTGAGAGTAATAATCTAATAAGCCTGGAAGGACATGTGGGCTGCCCGCAAACTCAGGAAAATAACTTGTATGTATAGACCAGATGTTTGTACCAATAAGTAACACAGGACTCTGGGGAGGTGAATACTTTTTAGAATGAGTCCTTAGAGGGCTGGGGAGATGGCTCAGGGGAATAAGTGCTTCCCTGGCAAGCGCAAGAGCCTGAGTTCAATCCCTGGTTCTGAAAGAACAAAAAAGAGGACTTAGAATGAGCTAAAACTGAAAGTAGAGGGGCCATGATGAGATGGGAATCTTCTAAGTCTTGAGAGATTCTCTCTTACCTCTAAGATAATGCAATAGTAGATTAGCAGGCAAAGCATTGGAGAGAGATTGGTGACACTCCCCACTGTCGACAGAACAGGGGACAAAGGATTTGAACAGAGGTCAGGTCCCCAGTATAAATCAAGTTCAAAGGAAGATTTACAGCAAGGTAACTAAAAGGGGAATGATAAGTTCAGTATTGAATGGAGTAGGAACATTTCCTTGCAAAGATGCCAAGCAGGAAAATTCATTCACTACTCATTTATGCCAGCCTCAAAAGCTGCTTACGTGAAACCGAGAAGAAAAAATGATAAAACAATTAAAACTCAGCTAAAAGAGCCTAATTACTAAGGAACAAAGACAGAGCAGAGTAGATAATTACCGATGAAAAAAAAAAAGTCTAGGCTTAGAAAAGCCACTAAAAATGAACTCAGGACTCTTATCTAACTGTGCTGGCAGTAATTTAAAAAATCATGAAAGAAATCTACACAATTACACTCAGTCCACACATCTTGGATTTCTTTTGTCTTCTTATACAATTTTTTCTATTTTCAGGCTCAAGATATAAATGGTTTATGCAAGACATTTATAAGAACAGAGCATTCTAAATTTGTACAGTTACTATTATTGGTGAGTTTATAAGTTTATACTTTTAACATTTTTATTTCTCATTAGCACTTTTTTCTGTTTGAAGAAAATCTTCTAGCATTTCTTACAGAATAGATTGGGTAAGGTTTTGGTTAGGGTTCCCTAGAAGATAGATAGATAGATAGAATAGAGATATATTAAATAATCTTACAGTATCAGTACTGGAACAGTCCACAATGCTTTCTGCACACCAGAGCGCTATCACATCTCATACCTGCTTGGTCACAGAAGCTGGAAGGTATTAGAACAAGAGAGATTGATAATGCATCGAGGCTAAGGAGACAGCTCACTATAATAAATACCTGCCTGGCAAGCACAAGGGCCTGAGTTCAATCCCCAGTTCTGAAAAGAGAGAGAGAGAGAGAGACAGACAGACAGACAGACAGAATGCATCACTATTCTACACAGTGATAGTCTAGAAACTGCTAGAAGAGTCACTTCATGCCCTAGATGTCTAAAGAAGCTGGAGTCTGTTGGCAACAGATACAACTGCTCAAACAAAAGAGCCTTTCAAGAGCGAGCCAGATAGCTCAGCTGACTGAAGTACCTGCTTAGGTTCCATCCCTGGCATGCTATGCTGGTCCTGCCCCCAGGGCATGCTGAAACAGACTGAGACTGGGTGTGATGGTACCTTCCTATAATCCTAGAGCTTGGGAGGCTGAAAACAAGGAGGATCTATGTAGTGAGACCCTGTAGACCCTGTACTGAATACCAAAAAAAAAAAAAAAAAAAAAAACTTTTTAAATGTAGATCAACTTCCTCTTTCTTCACCTTTATTTTGTCGAGGCTATAAGACTATTGCATGGTGCCACTCACAAGCAAGGTGGGTCATCTTTCCTCAGTGTGCCGGCCTACATGCCAATCATCTCTGGGAAGACCCCCATAGACACACCTAGGGATGTTTTGTTAATTTGATAGGAATTTCTTACTCCACTAGTGTTGCAAAAAGGAGGAATAGGGAGAGCGAAGAGAAAAAAAATAAGGGTGAAACAAAGCAGGGAAAACATTAACTCTTATGACTCCGTCTATCATCCAGGAAACATAGTGATACAATATGAATTTCACAGAATTTGAGCACCCTGTGGTCTTGCTTGTGACAGCCCTTACTGGGTCTTTCTTTGGCAGCATCTGCTCATTACTGGTGGTGTTCCTCAGCAGATGTTCCGCATCATCGGTTCCTCTAACGTCCTGGGTCTTCCCTACACCTTCAGCTTCATTCCCACAGCTCCAGGCACTGCCCTCTCGGGTGTACATTACCTGACATCACAAGCCTTTCTTTGAAATCTGGATGGAATTCTCCATGGCCCCGATGTGGTTGATGCCAAGGACTGCTTGTAGCTCAAGCAGCAACCAGGTGCCTCTGAACCATGGTTAAGGCAGCCTCTAATATCTGATGAGCACAGTGAAATATGAGTTGGAGAACCAATTTCCAAGGGGCTCTTCATGAGCAAGGGGCCTAAGGGCTCTCTCCTCAAAGTAAAGATGTACAGTTTTGCACCTTTTAGCTTGCAGTAGGTGGGGCCTTGTTGATTGCTGGGATTCTCTCAAGGCATCTTCTTGTCCTGGTTTAAAGTATTTAATATCTTTTTAATGGTGCTAATCTCTTCAGGAGCCTCCTTTGCCTCAACTTTAAATCTGCTTACTTTTTTATTAAAATTTAATTTTACAATTCTTTCTGTTCTCCTTTTTGCTGATTCTTGCTATTAATTTGCCTAACAGCCGCCAACAATGTACATGCCATTGTCATGTTGGGCTCCACTGGCATTTCCTCCACCAAATCCACTTGTCCACTCCCTGTAAATTCAGACTTAGGAAACAGGCAAAATAAAGGCAAGTTCTTTGCCAAAATATAATATACATGGTACCTAGTTTAATTCCCAATAGTGTGACCATTTGAAATTTCATGAGCCTGAATTCCTATCAGTACTCTGGTCTTCTGAACTGTGACCAGAGGTACACATCAGGTTCTGCTTACAGCACTCTAGTGTATCTCTAGCCCACAGCTTCAAACCTTTACAAAGTCCTAGTTCCAAAGGCTTCTGAACTATGTGTCCTTATATAATCATACCAATGGTCCCACTGTAAGTTTTAAAATTGTATATATAATTTCATAATTTAAATATACAAAGTAATGCAAAGAAATTTATTTGATAGGCTTACCAATCAGAAATGGGATAGTCCACTGTGACCATCTGCACCGTGACAGCCAAAGGATCCAGTAGCTGCTCAGTCCCAGAAGCTGAAAGCCTCATAACAAGAAGCAACACGGATGCAGCTCAGACTAAAGGCCTGAAAGCTCCCTGGACAGTCACTGGTATGAGCCCACATTTAAAGGCTAGCAAAGGGAGGGGAGATAGCTCAGTGGTGTATGTTCTTCCTGGCAAGTGCAAGGTCCCAAGTGTGATTCCTGGTACCACATGCCGTGCCAGCCTGGATTCCCAGGCACACCATGCTGGCCCCAGAACTGGGCATGTAATTCCAGGGCAGGGGACTCTGTAGTTTTTTTGCTGTTGTTGTTTTTTGGCAGAACTCAGGCCCTTGTGCTTGCCAGGTAAGCATTTATTCCACTGAACCATCTCTGAGGATCCTAGGGGAGTCTAAAACAGGAGGATCACTACAAATCCAAGCTGCATAATGAGAACAAAAGAATAAAAATAAAAATAAATAAAATAAAAAAATAAAGGCTAAAAAAACTAGACTTACCTATCCACAGGCAGTGGCAGTAGTAAAAAAACACTGCTGTCCAAGCAGTTTTCAAACACAAGCAGACTTCTCTTTACACGTGGCAAAAAAGTTCTCTCATATTTTGATTGTCTTAGAACATTTTTATTTCTCCTTTTTTTTGTTTTTTTTGGCAGAACCGGGGATTGAACTCAGGCCCTTGCACTTGCCAGGGAAGCGCTTGTTCTACTGAGCCATCTCCCCAGCCCTTTTATTTCTCCTTCTAAAGAATACTTTTTCCAGATACAGAATGCTTGACTGGCAAGATTTTGTGAGGAGGATTTTTGGGGTATTTTTTTTTCCTTTTGACCTTCAACATAGCAATAACTTGTCCTAGCCTCTCCTAGCTTACAGGTTTCCTCCAGAGAATTCTACTGCTATACAAACTGAAATATTCTTATATGTCAATGTTTTCTTTTGTTCCTTTAAGAACACTCTCTTTAACCTTTGTGGACTTATTACAGTAACTTGGTTGAGTTGAATCTAACTTATGACCTTTGACCTTTCTCTGAATATTCTGTCTTTTTTTGTTTGAGGAGTTTGTATTTCACAGTGAATAAGCTTTCTACCCTTTAACATCAAGTACTCCTTTAATCCCTATCACCTGAATATTTGCTCTTTTAATGTTTTTCTAATGTTCATACAAACTCTTTTCATTCCTCTTTGCTCATTTTTATTTTTCTTCTTTCTTTGTGTATTTCTGAATAACTCACTAATTCTTCTGTTTGCTCAATTCTACTACTGAGTATATCACATTGGGGGGGGGTGTTCACTGGAATTTTAATATGTGTTGTCACCTTTTCAGCACTAGGGGGCACCACAAACTCAAGGTTTTTTTAAGCATAAAGTGATTTCTTAGAATTTGAAGTGCACACTGTCTCCAGCCCCAACATGAAAATAGAGGTAAGCTTTTGGGAGATATGCTGTATAGTCCGGACCTGGGAATGTTTATGTTTTTGGCCACTGAGTGTGTGGAACTTGTAAATTTACACAGGAGAAAAAGCAAGTTCCCACTCTCAGGTAGAAAGAGAATGGCTCACTTTACAAATGAAATGGTAGCCCATTTTACAGGCAAAAGATACAAGCCCATTCTATTCTATTTTTTAAGATGGATGATCTAAGATATTTTGCCTAAGAATATTCATTGAAATCATGCATACACACATATAGGAACACAATTCATAATAGCTATAGCTTGGAAATGATCTATATGTCCATCAACAGATGAATGAATAAAGAGTATGTTTACATGCAATGGAAGTACTACTGTGTCACAGAGAAAATAAATGAGTTGTTTGTAGAAAAATGAATCTACTTTGAGACTATACTCTTAAATGAAATAAGTCACACACACACAAGCTTAAATGCCACATGATTTCTCTTATGTGAGAAATGCAAATTACAAATAAAGAACAAAATAAAAGATAGTAGAAAGTAGAGAGCTAGATCATTCTCAAATGTGAATGAGAGGGGAAAAAAGTAGGGAGGGGAAAGAAAGGAGATGAATAGAATTAAGATGTGCTATGTACATATACCAACTCCACCCAAGGACTATAAATATTATGTACTATAAATGCGTGTTATGGCTTTTGTCTAGCTGTTCCCCCAAAGCCTCATGCAGTCATAAGTGGGACTTTTTCAGAAGGGGCTGCATCCAGAGTGTGTGACTGATTCAGGGTACAATGCCAGGTTTAAGGGTGCTAGGATTAAGGGTGGGTGTCAACTCCCTAATCCTGATAACCTAGACAGAACTTTGCTCACTCCTGTCCATCATGAACTGTCTTCTCTCCATGACACCTATTTGCTATGTCACACTGCCTTGAGGTCAATCAATTATGGAGTAAAACATCTGCAAACGGTAAGCCAAACAAACCTTTCAACCTTTAACTTTAGGCATTGGGTATTTTGTCTCAGCAATGAAAAACTAAGTATATAATATAATTAACTAATTAATTAATTAATTAATTGAGAACCTTTGAATCTTTTTTGCCAATTTCAGATTTCTACCCTTTATTTTATCAATTAAGGTGACTTACAGAATTATAAGATCTTTAAGGGTTTGAGGTATAATAAACTTGGCAGAGAATGAGCATAAACAAAGCTAGGGAGTACAGATAGGAATAATCTTGGGTAAATTTGATCATGTCCTGAAACTGTAGACTTCTTAGAGGTATAATTGTTAATTATGAGTTTTTGTTCTTACTCATCTTTATTTTCTATATATTATCTCATACCTCCCAATGCAACACTGGGAGTTTAATCTCTTATTCTTTTTTTTTTCCACAGACCCAAATACTTTATTTTTACAGTTCAAACTCTGTGATGTAGGAAAATGAAAGAACATTCTTAATAATAATCTGGCAAAAAAAATTATCCATCATTTGTAACATTGAAAATCAAATCCAGTAAATTTTAAAATAATGGACAATATCTTCAGAGTCCTCCTTAACAGTGATTAGAATTTAGTTGTGCCTAGGAAGGCACTAAGACAGTGGCTGAGAAGCACAAGCCTTATAAAAGACATCTTAAATAAATGACTATATATTAAGGTGTGAAAGCACATTTTTTGCAGAGAAAATAGTTTTGGTTTCTAAGGAGCATTCACTCCTAACATTTCAATTCCTGACTTCGGTGACTGCACACTGTGCACCTCTGTGCCACATTTTTTTTTTTTTTTTTTTTTGGTCTTTTTCAGACAGGGTCTCACTATGCAGTTCAGGCTGGCCTTAAGCTCACTTTGTAGCTCAGGCTGGTCTCGAACTCACAACAATCCTCCTGCCTCAGCCTCCCGAGTGCTGGGATTACAGGCATGCGCCACCATGCCCGGCTCTCTGTGCTACATTTAAGACAAGTAAAGTACATGTCAAATAAGAAACTGCTCTTCACACAATAATGACAGAAAATGTGTTCACAGCCTATTGTGCAAGGCATGGTGGGCCACTCTCCACACAGAGAACATTCTTTGCCACTGGTAGCTGATGTACTGTCACTATCTGGGGCACCAGTAAGAGGGATACTCACAGAAACCACGCCAGAGGAGCTCCCTATTCATATGCTCAAAGCCAACTTCACAGATGTTTTGAGGCTTGTAAAATACAGAATGAATGCCTAGGGAACATTTCATTAAAGCGGCAAACTTTCCCCTTTGAAGGAAAATCAAAAAATTAACTAACTCATCTAATTTCAAAAGTACAAACACAAGATTCACCACTGCTTGACTTCCTCAAATGATGCTAAATGATGATTTCAAAACAAATCATAACATCACTCTTCTATCCACCTCTCCTATCCAGCATAGGAGAGTTTCTGATTTTTGCTTGGTGGAAAATAACTTGAATTTGGAGGAAAAAAAATCATTTCTTTACTTAATATTCAGAACTGATTGTTCCACAGTAGCATTTGTCGAATAGATGGTGAAAACCACAAGAATGCTTGCACTCCTGGCTCAAAGAGAGCTAAAAGCCCTGGTTTAAATCCATGGAAGTACTGAGAAAACTGGAACAAAATTAACTGCTCCAGAACCTTTTTTATTTTATTAATTTTATTGAGAAACAAAGAGCAATGAGACAGTTTCAAAACAGGTTAGTAGGACAGTTACAATAATTAATATATTGTATATTATTGTCTACATAGTAGTTATTCATAGTACAAGATGCAGACATGATATCCTGTCCAAATACTATTAGTACAAATCTTTCTTCTCATTCAATTAAGAGAAAGTAGCTGTACATCTATCCTATTTTGTATATACAGATATATTTATATACATACATATATATATACATTTCACTACAAAATGGTCCTTCATTTGTATCCTCCTTTTTTGTTTAGTTTTGTCAGAGATGGGTATTCCATTTCCATTTAAATATTGTAGGTGCATGAATTCAGCAAAATATTCCAATACAGTCCAGTAGACCATAATAGTAGTGGGTTATCTGTAGGACTGGCAATGTCAGAAGTTGTTGACTTGAGCCTTTTACAGCTCAGCATATTAATATGGCTTTACTTTTCATACCTCATTTTTATACTTTTTCTGCTGGATGGTTAAAAGTAAGACCTATATAACAAGAAATGTAACTTTTATATCTGACAAGGTCCCTCAGGATTTACCCTGAAACTGTACCACCATTTATAGATCCTTTGTCAGTGTTAGCATGTGGATGAGTCAGGGCCATTGCTTGACCAATTTGTTCTCTGTGAAAGCCATAAAGAATGTTTTCTGTCTAGGTGACTCTCCTTAGTCTAGTGCCTTTTTTAAGTTCTAGTATATCCAACTGACTCATTCTTACTCTATTTGTACTCTTTGTATCTTCTTCTCTGGGAGGCATGTCTTCTCTGAAGGTGTCTTTTCACCTTCTTGCAGCTCCTTATTGATTTGACAGCCTATAGCTATGGCCGTGGGGAACTTTGCTGCATTTTCTTTCGTGAAATCTCTACCTTAGTCTTGGAACTGCCCATGCTCCATGTAACTTTTTCAGAAAGATTCTCTGAAAACCTTCCCTTTTTCTAGCCAAAACAAGATTACACTGGCTTCCAGAATTTGAGCTCATCTCTTATTCTTAAGGGTTAAAAATAAGCATAAGCTTAAGATCCAACTTCTTATAACTGCTTCTGGTGTGTGGGGGGGGAGTAACCCTGCCCAACCCAGGATCAAAAGTCTTCAACTGATTTTCAACTTACAACATACAGTAAGATGCGTTTTGTTCTTTTATGAGCCATCATTCTTCGATAGTCAACAAGGGAAGATAGGGACATTATCAAGTCATTAATGCTTAAACTACTTTATATCTATGTTAAAGAAGCAGAGTCCAAAATTTTAAAGTAGAATACCGGCAAATGATAGGTCCAAAAAGTTATAGAAGTCAGACAAAATTAGGTGGCATAAACCTTTTATCTTTAATATTAACCTGTATTTGATTTGAGGTATTAACACAAGTACAATAGGTAATTTAAGTGCATATAGGCACCTTCTTCTTTGGTCAAAAAGAAATCCAATGTCCTCCCATTTTAATTATAACAATGGCCAAGGAGAACACCAAATAAAGATACCTATTCTTATGGCCATTACAATTTTTACTATAGGGTTCAGAACCCAGATCTGTCCTCTATTTTGTATTCCCGAAGACCTTTTATGCACAAAGATATCTTGTGTATAAACATACAAATTCATTTAGTATGCCTATATCTAGTTATCTGAGCAACTACTTTGAAGATAATATGCAATATGATAACCATTGTTAATTTCCTATCACCTTGTTTTGAAATTCTGTAACATTTTACTGGGTATTTTTCTCTTTAAAATAAAAAAGACAAAAAAAAAAAAAAACTGAAAGTTAGTTCATACCACAAAGGTAACAAAGCTTAACACAAACCCCAGTTTGTCACAAATCAGAGTTGATGATATTCAGGATAGACTAAGGAAGTATCTTTAAAAAGGCAAGATATCCCTACAGACTTTCACTTAAAACAGGCCCTTGGGGTAGGAGAGGTGGCTCGGTGGAGTAAGTGTTTCTCTGGCAAGCACAAGGGCCTGAGTTCAATCCCTGGTTCTGGAGTAAAACAGGCCCTGGCATCTCCTCCCAACACCAGTCTCGCATCTGATACCTTGGGATTCTGGCTGCCACAGGGATTCACCATGAATATACAAACCTAGGTTTCCAAGCAATGACTATGCCTGGTCTCATTTCTTCCTTAACTCGCTCCATTTAGTCAAGTCTGGAATTGGGAGAGGGATAGGGTAAGTAGTCTCACAGCACCAACACCACAAAGCTGCCTTGCACCTGCAGCCTATGACAGCATGCCAACACCACGGGGCCAGGACTGAGGTAGGATAGAAGAAGTAACGTCAGATAAAAATCAGAAAAGGAAAATAATAATTTTTTAATTTTACTTTTAAGAAAATTATCTCTTCAGAACACAGAGTTACCCAAGGTTGCAATGCTTTTCTCTGCAGGAAACTCATTACAAAAAAAAGATTTGTAGTTTTTGTTTTATGGGATTTTATTTCATTTATTTTCGTTTTGTTGTTGTTGTTGTTGTTGTTGTTTGTTGTTTTCTAACACAGGGACTCACTCTGTAGTTCAGGCTAGACTTGAACTATGTAGCCCAGGCTGGCACTGAACTCAAGCATGTTTGCAAGATGCATCTTACAATCATCTTGGGAAATGGTTATGATACAGGGAAGTAAAACTCCGAACCTGACCTGGATGAGTTTGTGTTCTCTAAAACTGAAGAATGAATTTTAGGAACAAACGGAGGTTGAGGATAAAACTTTATTGGAAAGAAAAGCTTTTGTCAGAGAGGGACAGAAGGGGGACCCGAGCAGGTTGCTCAGGAAGCTGCCTTTTTCTGGGTATTTTTATGGGGCAAAACCAAGCAGGACTAAGGTAGAGAAGGGGTCTTGCTTAGGTGGATGTGGGGTGGGACAAAACTATCGTCAACCAATGGGATTACAAGCACCATTGCTCAGGTAAAGTTGATTAGGTGCAGGACCAAATGGGTAAGCGAGGAGTCATGTAGTAAGGACAGGGTCTCTTTGCCTCGGGGGTTGGGCTAGTGACTCACTTGGGTCTTTTTAGGTGATCACTACCTATTTAGAATAACAATCCTAGGTGCTACTTTTTTAACATTTGTTTGGCCTTTAGGTCTGGTTCACAGCAGGTGCCTCAGTCCCTCCCAGAGTTGCGGACATCTTGTTTCCAGTACTATCTTTTTCCAGCCTGGCACTGCCTGACTGAACAGCACTATGAAACAAAACTATGTGAGGCAAAACATGAACAATTATGAGCAATAGGCAAAGACATATAAACATTTGAAACATAAAAATTTGTTACCTAAGCAAGTCCCAATCCAGAATTTATAAAAGTAAAGCGAACTCATACCTCCGTCCAATGATCTCGGTGGATGACCTCCAAATGATATAGGGAAGTAAAACTCCAAACCTGACCTGGATGAGTTCGTGTTCTCTAAAACCGAAGAATGAATTTTAGGAACAAATGGAGGTTGAGGATAAAACTTTAGTGGAAAGAAAAGCTTCTGTCGGAGAGGGACAGAAGGGGGACCCGAGCGGGTTGGCCAATGTAGTTATTCTTATCATCTAGCACCTTGTGGATCCTTCAGAAACTCCTGCACTGTCTAAAATCATGTTTCAAGTTACAATTTGACAAAACTATCTCCTTTGGTCTAACTGAAGGTCTGTGTCTTCAGATAAAGAGATTAATACTTATTAAATTTTAGAGAAGATGGCTTGGGGCTCATTGGGAGAAATAAAACAGTCTTACATCAAAAGTTTGTTTCCATCTTACATAGTTTTGGTCAGTGCTGCTATATTGTTTTATGACCACTTTATATTAGCTAGGCAGGGTTGTTTTAATGGGGTAGTTTTACTGCTAAGGTTTATAAGGCTTTTAGTGTCAATGAATACTCTTATAAGGAAGAGGAGGTTTGGAAGGTAAACTTGGACTTTTGTGTTTTGATCCACCCTCAAGGGAATTTCCAATAGGTGAGGATCTCATTTGCATCTCAGGTTCATCCCTACACTGGATATTTATCTTCATTCTGTTATCCCAGGTTTTGAATGTTCTTCTCTGTTTTCTCAAACTATGTACCAATAAGCCCAACACTTGGCTGTCCTCTGCCCAGATACCCAAATCCTTTCTGATAAAGCTCAAGTTTTTTAATCATCATTAGAGACACAATAACATACCTGGGGCTCACTCTTGGTGTGCATTCTCTGACACATTACACACATTGACAAATATATACCCTTACACCATCACAGAGGATGGGTTTGCTGTCCTCAAAAATCCTGTGCTCCATCACATTACTTCTTTCTCTCCTTTAAGTGCTGCCACTTTTTTTGTTATTGCCTTTTCCAAACTGTTGCACAATTAGAATCATATCATACACAGTCTTTGCATATGGCTTTCTGTCATGAATTACTCATTTTATCACTAATATCCCCAGATATGGATATTACACAGTTTATCCATTCACCTAAGGAAGGATATTTTGGTTGCTTCTAAGTTGTGATAATTATTAAAGCAGCTGTAAATAATTGTGTGTGGTTGTTCATAAGTTTTCAGCTCTTTTGAGAACACCAACAAATGTGCTAGCTGAGTTTCATGGTCAAGGTGAAGAAGGGGTAGCAAGAGACCATAAAGTCATCCTGTTTTTAAAAGCAGCCACAACATTTTTTACTCATGCCAGTAATGAATGATAACTCCTACTGCAATACATCCTTACCAGCATGTAGTACTGTGAGTGATTCCATTGTTAACTACTGCGGTTTAAGAATATGCTTCAGAGCTTCATATTCTGAAAGTCTGATCCTCTGAGCAATGATGTTGAGATGCAGTGAAACCTTTAAGTTGAACCTAATGAATAATGACCAGATTGAGGGGCACCTCCCCTTAAAGGAATTAATGTATTTCACAAAGAACCCGAGTTAGTTCTTATCAAAATAAGCTGACCTAAAAGAGCAACTTGATCACAGCTTCTCTGGCTTCCTGTCTCACCATGTGATTTCTGCGTATGTTCTTGCTACTGTGATTCCATCCACTATGAAGCCTTCATCAGGGGCCAAACAAATGCCTCCCTCCCGATTTTGGATTTTCAGTCTCAAAACTACAAGTCTGATAAACTTCTATCCTTAATAAAATCACTCAGCCTGAGGAATTATATTACTGTAGCAGAAAACAGACAAATACATTGGCCATTCTAGTAAATATGTGATGGCATATCATGCTGTGTTCATTTGCATTTTTCAAATGACAACTGATGTAAAGTATATTTCCATGTTTTTATTTTAACCCACATATGTTTTTTGGTGAGATGTCTGATAAACTCTTTGACCTATCTTTTAACTGAGTTGTTTATTCTCTTTTTTATGAGCTATTTTATTTTATTGTTTTTATTAGAATATGTTTGTGACTATGGAGATAGCCCAGCGGTATAAGTGCCTGCCTGGGCAAACCCAAGGACCCAGGCTCAATCCCTGATACCACATGCCATGTCAGCCCCAGCCCAGGCATGCTGAGCTGGCCACCAAGACTGGGCATGGTGACACACACTTATAATCCCAGCACTGGGGAGGCTGAAACAGTAGGATCACTGTGAGCCTGTATAAGAAATTAAAATAAAAAAGAAAATGTTTGCCATACATAATAGTTATAAATCACTTGGGGGAATTATGAAATATATAAATCTTATGCTTATTATTATAATCTCTTTATCCCCCTTCCAACACAATCCTTCCCATTTCCCCTGATCTCAGATGCCTGTCATAAAATATTGCTTTCTCAGGTATCTTTTGAAAATATTTCCTCACAGTTCCTAGCTTCTTTTCACGCTGTCTTCCACACAGCAGAACTTTTCACTTTTAAAAGTTTTTTGAAGTTATTTCTTTCATGGATCATGCCTTTGGTTGGTATCTAAAATACCATCATCACTTTCAAGGATATTTAGGGTTTCTCCTGTGTTGTCTCCCAGGAGCTTTAGAGTTTTGTGCTTTATATTTAAGTCTTCAATCCATTTTGAGACATTTTTCATATGCAGTAATAGGTGCTATATTTTCATTTAATTATTTTTAGTACATATTCACAGTATATGTAGTTCATATTCATCATAGGGAGTTGATACATTTACATAATAATACTTGATTCTCTTTTTAATCCCCTTCCCCTTCCCTCCCACCTCCCCTCTATCTATTTTCTTCACTTTCTTTTTTGGTATTATTAATCTTTTCTCACATTTATGACAGATAACATTTATATTCATTTAGGTTATTAGGGTAATATACTGCATATGTACATCTTTATTCTACTTAATCCCCTCCCTCTCCCCTCTCTTCTTGCTCACATTCTCTTAGACCACTTCCCATTTACAAGACATCTGTCCTCTTTTCTTCTATTGCTCCTTTATTGTGTACTCTCTGTTTGTACTTTGCCCTACTCAAATGAGTACTGTATAGTATCTAAGCTTGTGAATCTGAGTTACTTCACTCAACCTTGTATTTTCCCGCAAATGTCTCAAATTTCTTCTTCGTATACAGGGAGTATTCTATTGTATACAGATATTTGCTTTTGTTCTGATCACATGTTGGTGTATATACAAGCTATGTCTGGGATTTAGTTATTATGAACTGCACTGCTATAAACACTAGTATGTATATATCACAGCAATATCATGTCTTTAGCTCTTTAGGGATAATACCTAGATGAGGGATAGCTAGGAGATATAAAATTTCTAATTTTAGCTCCTTGAGGAATTTCCATACTGATTCCCACAGTAGTTGTACTAATTTAATTCCCATCAACAATGCAGGAGGATCCCTTTTCACCACAGCCATGATGGCACTTTTGATTTCTTGATGGTTGCCATTCTTTCTGGAGGTGGAAGGAATCTGCATTGTTTTCATTTGTACTTCTCTAGTGGTCATGGATATTGTACATTTTTCATATATTTGTTGATCATTTGTATTTTTTCCTCTGAGAAATGTATATTCATTTGCCCATTTCTCAATTGGGTTTTTTTAAATATTAGGTGGTCTAATATTTTTTAGTTCTTCATATATGCTAGACAATAGTCCTGAAAAATAACTTTCAAAAATATTTTCCTGTTCTTTTTTTTTCCATTTATTTTTATTTTATTAAAATACAAATGTCAATCAGACAGTTTCAAAACACCTTAACCATACAGAGTCGATGAATTAATACATTGCAAACTGTTTTCATTATTTTCCTGTTCTGTACATTGTCTCTTCTCTCTACCAATTCATTCCTTTGCTACCCATAGGCTTTTTAATTTGGCCTAATCCCATGTACTTATTCTTGCTGTTGTTTCTTGTGCAACTGAGGTTCTGTTTAGGAAGTACTACCCCACACATTTCTTCAAGTGTATTACCTTTTTCGTAAAAGTTATTACAAAAGTTATTATTACCTTTTTTTTTTTTTTTGAGACATGGACTCATTATGTAGTACAGATTGGCCTTGAACTCACTATGTGGCCCAGGCTGGCCTCAAAAATCGTGACAATCCTCCTGCCTCTGCCTCACTGAGATTATAGGTATATATGACCACACCCAAGCAAGTGTTTTACCTACTTTATCTTCCAATAAGTTCAATATTTCCATTTTAATGTTTAGATCTTTGAGTCATTTTGATTTTAATTTAGTGCATGGTGAGAGATATAGATTCATTTTCAATCTTATATAAACAGATATCCAGTTTTCCCAGTGCCATTGCACTATCTTTTTTCCACTATATACTTTTGTCTCCTTAAAGATCAAATACCTAAATATGTCTGAGGATGTTTCTGTATTCTCCATTCTGTTCCACTGATCAACATGTCTGCTTTTGTTCCGGTATGATACAGTTTTTATTGCTGTTACCTTGTAGTAGCTTAAAGTCAAGTGAAATAATGCCTCCTGCTTTGTTCGTATAGCCCAAGATTGCTTTTGCTATTCCAGTTCCATATGAATTATTGGATTATTTTCTCTAATCCTATGAAGTATGCTGCTGGTATTTTGTTTAGATTAGTGTTAGAGTTAGAGTGATATTTCTGTGGATTTTTGGTTTGTTTACTTCTTTAATTCATCCTGTTTCTTCAGACCTTCTATAATCTTTTTGTAGAGCTCTACTGCTAATACAGTGGTACATCAGTTCACAAACACGACTGTTCTCAAAAATTTGATTCACAAACAGAAGAGTTAAAAAAAAAACTTTGCTTCCATTTTTAATGTCACTCTATGATGGGAGACTGAATCTTATCAGGAAATTTGATTCCATTCACAAACAATTCAGTCACAACCAAAATTGTGGAATGAATTAAATTCATGTACCAAGGTACACTGAATTTGCTTTTTTTTCCATTTGTGTCTCCTTGATCTGCCTTGGAAGAGTTGGGAGACCTTGGGAATCTTCTGATGTGAGGCTTTCTTATATTCCTGGGTGTATGTATGTCCATTTGTTATGATTCCTCAGGAAATCCAGATATTGGTATAGAGAAAAAAAAAATTGTCAATCACAACTATGTTACCTTAGCTATAGTAGTAAATTCAGTAGCAAGAGTAGCATCAAATGTCACCTGGATATTGAACTCTGGGAACCACTTGTGAATATCCTTAACCAGAAAAAAGAAGACTGATTTTAGTGAAGACAATTAGACCACCTATATATTGACCTATATTCCTGCTGGATGTTACCAGAAATGCAGGTATACCACTAGACTGTCTTTTCCTTCAGGAGTGCTCCCTCTAATTATTTCACCTTTCAAACATGGGCTTCAACAACAGAAGTCAGGCGCTGTGGTCTTTCTGGTCTGATCCCAGGCTTCTCAAAAGATTCCTGTTTTGCTCTCCTCTTCTCAAATCCCATCTTCTAATGATGTCTCTCACCTGGTCTCTGTGGTAGGACATATTTCAGTCCTAAAATAAAATTCTCCTCCTGAATAATGGTTTCTTCCTTAATTACATAGGTCTGTGGGTTTGCACCTCTGTTACTCTGTGCCGTGGGAACCAGCATGAGCTGCAACATATGGGAGTGGGGCACATGGTCCTTCCTAGACAGGTGCTTGGGGCCCAATGTGGGTAGTGCAGGCCGTGGAATGATCTGAGGCTGGGCTTGAGATATTTTTGTAAATAGTATGTCTGTCTAGATTCACTGTTTTTTAATTGCATGTTGTTGTGTTCCAGTTCTTCCAGTACCATTTTTTGAAATGTCTTTTTTTTCTATTATTTTACCTTTGTTCCTCTGAACATTAATTGATTATATTTAGGTATATATAATCCTGGGATATATTCTGTTCCACAGATTTTTGCTTATCCTTTCACCTAAAACACATTTATCTGATTACTGTAGCTTCACTGTAAGTCTTGAAATCTATGAGTACTTAACTCTGTTCCTTTCCATCCATGTTGTGTTACATATTTGAGCATTATTTTTCCATGAAGTTAGCACCATCTGATTGATATCTACAAAAGAGGGGCATAACAGACAACAGTATGGGGTGGAAAAGTTACTAATAATGTCATTAAGATACTGTGATTTTGACATAAATTTGAGGTGAAAATATATCCACTATACTCTCTTAAATGAAACTGGTTACAAGCGAGTATACAAGCTATTGTAACTTTTTTGTTTTCAAAAATGCACAGAGATATCATGAAAAAAGTATTGGTTTTTTTGTTTTGTTTTAAGACAGTACCCCACTATGTAGCTTAAGCTGACCTTGAACTCACTATATTGGCCGACCTAAAACTCATAGCAATCTTCTTGCCTTGGTCTCCTTAATGCTTGGAGTATAGGCATGTGCTACTATACCTGGCTTACTTGAATCTTTGATATAATTCAGGTATAAAAAATAAGATACGCAAAGAGCTATACTCTATTTACTGATAAGAGACATATGGTGTAATAATGTCTGTAAGTATAATATCATGTATGCACCTTTTATGATACCAAAACATTATGAAAAGTTTGCAATGTCTTAATTTATCAAATCCATCTTGTCAAGGTATCTTAAAACTGTCTCATTGATATTTGTACTTCAATAAAACAAAAATTAAAAAATTTAAAAAATAGATTAAAAAAAAGAAGTGACAAGGATATAGAAATAGAACAAGAAAATACAGATTTCACTGACACTAAAGAGAAATAACTGATTTTACCACTTGTTTTAAAAATAAACATCAAGGTATCAAACACATTCATTTTATAAAACTCTGTCCCTCAGCTTAATGTTCTCTATGTAATAGATTCTGTGCAAGAGGAAGTGCAAAAAACAAGCTAAGTTTCAACTCACTCTAACAACTAAAAAAGCAACCCACAACACCCATATTTTAGCATTATTTTTCCATATAGCTTCCCAAGTGCTAGGATTACAGGCATGTGCCACCACACCCAGTCTCAATCACTGTCTCAGTGTGCCCCAGGGGCAGGGCCAGCATAGCAGGCCTGGGTGGGAATTGAGCCCACCCCCCCAATCCCCCACTCCCCTCCCACCCACCCCCACCCTCACTGCCCCTGTGTCTGCTTGCAGGTGCTTTAATCCGCTGAGCTATTTGGCCAGCCCTCCTCTTTTTTTTTTTTTTTTTTTTTTTTTTTGTGGTATCAGGGATTGAACTCAGGATCTTGCACTTGTCAGGCAAGCACTTATTCTACTGAGCTATCTCCCCAGCCGCACACTGCTGTCTTGAGCACACACATGCACAAAAATGGTACTAACAAAAAATATGTGTTGGAAAAATTAAAGGAGAGATAGGAAGGCCTTTTAGACTTGTATCATTTGTATACTCACCCTTTTGGCAATGTGGCTGACACTTGCTAAGGTCAGAAGACAAAACTAACTGAATGACTGCTTTTCACACAGTGATGGCCACAACAGAGTACATTCCTGATGAGTCTCTGCACAGAGGCAAAAGAAAGCAAGATCTCCCAGTGATGCTGAAAGAAGTGGGACTGGATCCTGAGTTCTGGTTGCCTAACCTACAAGAGCACCTGGGAGTGTCCTGTCCTCTGGCCTTAAAATACTTAAATGAAAAAGACCTCCAGAAACTGAAATCCTATGCACAACATCCATGGGAAAAAAGGGCCCTGGAGAAGCTGTTTGACCTTTCACATTCAAATAGTCATCCAGAGTTACAAGACTTTCCAATGGACATGGCAAAGAAAAGGCAGGAACAAGCAGAAGAGCTCCTGCAGGAGCTGAAGGACTTGCTGTCAAAAGGAAAACTGAGGCAGGAAGAGTCAGTGAGGATTAAAGAAGCAGAGCTGAGGCAAGCAATGGAGATCCCTGAAGAGTACTGGCCACCTCCTGAAATACCCCTAAAAGAAGTCATAGACAACCTGCAGAGACAAATCAATCTTATGGAACAGACATTGTCTAAAAGGCAAAACTTCTCAGACAGAGATCTGGTAAGATGGGCATCTGGAGGCCTTGCCCTGCAAGGAATTTATAAAACTAGCCACAAAGGAACCCTCATTGAGAAAAGAGAAGAGCTACTCAGTGTCCCAGAAGTGGTTTTACTCTTTGGTCCTCAGCAGGGAGCATGGATGGAAACAAAGGAATTTACATCTTTGCAAGAAGAATCTATGTTCTCTCAGAGTATAGAAAATCTGGGCTTCAGTGTAACTGCCTCATTCAAGGGTGAAGGATGGAGTGTTAGTCTAGAAGCTGGTATAGATCGAAGCAAACATTCAGAATCCAAGGAAATTCAACAATCACATTCTGGACAGTCTTATTTCTGCTCAACCAAGTTTAATTATGTCCCTTTGGCCTCCTGTCACTTTCCTATTGAGCAGCTCAAACTATCCAAGGCTTCTCTTCAGGAACTGAAAAGCATTGAAGACCTTCTGGATCATACGACAGGTTCAGAAAGACTCCCCTTGATAAGGAACCTGACAGAAAACTTCTTCCAGAGGTTTGGCTCTCATGCTAACCAAGGCCCTCTGCACCTGGGAGGAATCTACTGGTGGAAGGCAACGTCAGAGGGTTTCCAAAGAGAGCAGCTAGAGGATGTCAAGCAGCAGGCAGCAGAGGCCCTGGATATTTACATAAGGGGCAGCTGCAGTGGCTTTGGAGTGAAAGTTACTACAGGCATTAATGTGTCAAATTCTCAATCAAAAGCATACTCTCAAAGCAAAACCTTCCAAAATCTCCAAACCAAAATCCAGTTATCTATGACCCAGATAGGTGGCCCTCCAGAGGCAGATGGCCTTGTCCAGTGGAAAACTGGCCTTATGGCCAGCAATCAAACCTGGTGTGTCATTGACCGGGGCCTTCAGCTGGTGCCAGTTTGGGACATCATCCTCTCCAGCCACAGAAGTGATTTTAAGGATGCTCTACAGGTGGCTAACTGCCTAAAAGAGAACTATGCTGCTCTGACTGGTCTTACTGTCCACATACAAGAAGGAGAAGAATTGCTGAGTGCTGGGAAGGAAGCTAGGGCTTTCCTAGATGATGTGAAATCTTGGGATGTGTCTGATCCTGAAGAGCAACTTAAAAATCTGATAGATTTCATGCAAATGTTGAGTCAACAAATAAAAGGTTATGACATTTGGATTAATAATTGCCTCACAGACTGGGATCTGCAGAACTTTCTCATAAACACTGTCAACTTTTGCAAAAGTTCTCCCACTCATAGAACAAAATTTATTAAATCACAGTTGTGCAGCCTTCTGGATCCTCATATCTACCAAGTAACAAACTTTCCTCAGGCTCACTCCATTATGCAGTGGATCTACCAGTCAGAGATAGAGCAAGAGCAAATCAACATCTCCCAATTTTCTGAATTAATTAAAACCTTAAAAGAAATCCAAAAAAATCTTATGGAAGTGAGTGTCAAATCTGAGTCCCCAGAAACAATAGAAGAAGCTCAAAGAAAGGTCACATATGAAGTCAGCATAGCTCTCAGCTGCTTTTTAAATTACCTCCAAGAAAACGAACAGTCAGAAACACAGCTCTTACTACTGTCCATTGCAACTGGTGCAGGATATCAGGTGGAGAACAACACTTTCCAGTATCTCCTAGGGTGTGATGAGTTAAATTTTCTAGTTGATGAAATGGAAACAGCCCACAACAAATACCAGGAGCTGAAAAGTAGTTGCAGCTACCAGGCTCAGGCATTTCTTCTGCTCACAGGTCTGACAGCCACAGTAGGAGTCACAGCTATTTCTCCAAAAGAGAAAATACAACGCATGGCACTAATGAGACATCACATGGAACAGTCATTGTCTGAAGAAGTTGCAAATGTCCTCACCAAACTTGGAGCAGATCATGATTGGGAAAATTTAGAGAAAGACTTGAGATTACTTATTGACGGGAATTATAAAGCCACTGTATCTTCTTTCAAAATGGATGAGGTTAAAAAACAATTGCAAAGTCTTTTCAATGAAAAGAAACAATCCAAAGAATCACATGATAATGAAAATGACAAGTGGGAAGTGATAGAAAATGGAGCCTTTTTAGATTTACTCCAGCGTCTAGGCCTAGAACATCACTACCCAAAAAGGATGACCAGAGATAACTTTCATCTAATCTACAAGACTTCGGTATATAACACACAGCCAAGTTCTGAACAAGAACTTCCCTTCTATTTCCTACAAAAGCTACTGATGCTGGATTATGGACTGAGACACTTGGTCTTCATAGATGATAGAAATACAAGACACCAGGTATATTCAAGTGCTTCCAATGAGGAAAATGAGGCATTTGATCCATATGAAGATTTTTTTGAAGATAATGATAGTCTCACTAATCCTTCAGCTACTGATCCTAGACCCCAAATTCACCCAATGGATATTCAAATGGCAATCTTTCATTGTGCAGATGATTTTGCCAGACAGTATATTTTGGGCAAACTTTCCATTTGTCAATTTGCCATTCCCCTTGTGGTGCCTAACCCCTGCACTTCTCAAATTGAGTTCTCTCTTTGGTCTCTAAGTCAAATTAGAAGAAGCTGGCAACAAGCAAGGAAATTTCCAAAAGGTAAAAAAAGCAGTTACAAAAATCAACAGCTGTGCCATGTCTCTACCTCCATTGTATCTTTCATTAGAGTTGGAAATGGCCTCTCTGCATCCAAATCTCAGATCATGAACTGTCTTCTCAGTAAACGTAAACATGATGTGTTTTTTCACCGACACTGCAAAGGAAGCAGCAAAGACTGTCTCCTGATGGAAGGTGTGGTAGAAATCTGCTGGTACTGTCCTGCAGGGGAAGATGAAGACAGATTTGACAACTGTGTGACCTTTACCAATCTTCACGGAGATGTAAAGGAGCACAAGCAGCAGCTCACCTTTCTGCAAGAAGTCTCTTCCATCATTGTAGTGCTCATGTCAGCATCTGATGACAATGAAGAAAACCAGAAGATTGTCCGTGAGTTGTGCCAGTCATCAAGACCTTTGATCTTCTTGCTTGATGACAAACAAAAAACAATAGCCAACAATTCTGGTAGAAGAGTGAGAATTGGTATCAGGAATAGAAATGAGGCAGAATTAACGGAAGAGCTCACTGCTACTATCACACATTTGCTAGAGCTCTCTGGCCTTGCTCTCAGCTTAGAAGACTGTTCTCACATTGCTCGCAAGCAAGGATTCCTTATTGATGAAGACCAGAAAGAGTGCAAGGAAGCCAAAGAAAAGGCAGAGATTATAATGGCCCTTTTGGGAGAAACTAACTTATCTCACATGAAGGAAAATTTACTACCCTTGCAGGGACAACTATGGCATCTTTGGTGTAAGAAGGACAAAGAATTCTATCATTTGAGAGAAAAGGGGAACAGGAGCATTGAGCAACACAAGACTGAAATTGAGACAGATAAAAGAATAATTAGGTGCCAACAGTTGGAAAAAGCATTTCCTCTCAATGATTTAATGCAATCTGTCCTTCAAATTCTGCAAGAACAGTCAGAAACTCGTAGCAAACTCTACTTCTTTCAGTGGCTCAGCGTGTTTTTGGACAACCTGACTGCAGGACACTTGGAAAAACTGCGTGAGAAGCAAAGATCTTTATGGTCAAAGATACAAACAGAAAAGCAAAAGGCACAAAACAGCAACTACCTGAAGCTCTGGCAAAATGAGATAGAAGCCATCTCCACAGAGATCAGTAACTGTACCTTGGGAATTGAGCAACTTCTCAGAGAAATTGGCCAGATCTACGAAGCTCTAGAAGAAACTTCTTCCACAAAAGATATTCTTTTTCTCTCCCTTCCCCAAATTGCTGCAGATCTGATGATCTCTGGCATGCCCATTGAGCTGATGGATGGGGATGCTTCCTATGTGCCTCTGAAGTGGGTGGCAGCTATTTTTGATGAGGTCTCTAAGAAAATTGGAGACAAACGACTGTTTGTTCTTTCTATCCTTGGCCTGCAGAGTTCAGGAAAGTCCACCCTGCTGAATGCCCTTTTTGGGCTACAGTTCAGTGTCAGTGTAGGCAGGTGCACCAGGGGTGCCTATATGCAGCTCCTGAAGGTGGAGGAGACCTTCACAGAGGAACTTGGATTTGACTATATGCTAGTTGTAGACACAGAAGGACTTCGTGCCCCAGAGCTCAACAACAAATCCCAGAACTGGGACAATGAGTTAGCAACCTTTGTCATTGGACTTGGAAACTTGACTCTCATCAATATTTTTGGAGAGAATCCATCAGAGATGCAAGATATCCTACAAATAGCTGTCCAAGCCTTTCTGAGAATGAAACAAGTAAAAATTTTCCCAAGTTGTCTCTTTGTCCATCAGAATGTAGGAGAAGTTACAGCTAATGATCAAACCATGGAAGGACAACGGTGTTTAGAGCAGAGACTAGATGAAATGGCAGTAACTGCTGCTGAACAAGAAGAATGTTCAGACATAACCCACTTCAGTGATGTCATTAAATTTGATGTCAATACTCACATCCACTACTTTGCGCACCTATGGGATGGCAATCCCCCAATGGCTCCTCCTAATCCTCGTTATAGCCACAATGTCCAAGAACTGAAAAGTAGAATTCTCTTGACTGCCAGACAAGAATCCAGGGGAAGCATCATGAAAATTTCAGATGTAAAATTCCGAGTTCAGGATTTGTGGAGAGCCCTGGTCAATGAAAACTTCATTTTCAGTTTTAGGAACACCCGTGAGGTCATGGCCATGAGCAAACTGGAAACCATGTATAACCACTGGACCTGGGAACTAAGGAGTTATATGCTGGAGTTGCAGAATCAGCTGAATAATCAGATTCAGAATGGAAAAATTCAGATACTCAAAACTAGCATGTGTGAAATTCCAATTACAGAAAAATATAAAACCATCAAACATGAACTTGAAAAATATTTCACTGATGATACAGACAGTGAAATATTGGTTCAATGGAAAGCTAACTTTGAAAATAAGTTAGTAATCCTTAAAGAGGCTCTCATTGCAGACAGCAAACAAAAAGCCAATGAATTCATTCGTTTAAAAAGAAATCAAGAAAGATTAGATAAAAAAAAGACATGCTATGAAGGTGAATTATTAGAAAGAAGCCGAAAGTTGGCTTTAACTGTAAAAGGTAAAGAACTGAATGAAGAAGAGTTACATGAGAAATTTTATCAGCTTTGGAAAAAATGGATCTATGATGTGTCCTCTGATATTCCTCAAGTTACAGAGCCTGACATTGATGTGGATTCTGAAAGCATTCTTTGGGAATATTTCCAAAAGGAGATAAACTTGGTGGACTTACTAAAGAGAAATTCAGGTGAGAAGTTTCAAATCAATTATGAAGAGCATGTCAAAATGAGTAAGAAGTATAATTTCATGACAAGAACATTAAAGGCCCATGACAGAGAATCCATCAATATGACAACTCACCTCATTATTTCAAGATTTAATGAAACTATTAACAATATTCGTAGGCAGCAGTGTGATTATAATCCAAGTTACTTCCATGAAATCCTGAGAATAATAGATGAGGAAGTAAAATCTGCACCCACTAAGGAAAGATACATATTTACAAGCAAATATAGTATTGAATTATCTTTGTGTTTATTCCAAAGAGCATCAAAGAGTTTTAAGGAAATGCACAGGGCATTCAAGAGAGCAAATGATCCTGTAAACTATCTGGAAAGCAAAAAAGATGATTTCTTCATGAGTTTTAAGATCTCCTGTCAAGGAGCAAGCTCAATCAAAACATTTGTTGATTTTTTGTGGCACAAACTCACCCCTGCTATCTCTGCCACCATATGGAGAAAAATGATCATTCATATTGCTGGAGACATGCAAGCTACCTGCCCTGAATTCAATGGAAACAGGGCTAACCTGGAAAAATACATTCTCATCACTTTGGCAGAAGAAGAAAACTTTGATAATTACTGGCAATACCTTCATCACACAAAATCTTTTTTTGGTAATTTCATTAAAAACCATATTAAAAGATATTGTACAGAAAAATTTGAAAAAATAAAGACTTTCTTAAAACTAAGTTTAGATGACATCAAGAATGCCATCCTCTCTGCTCTTCGTGAATCCACAGCAGTAGCTAAAGATAAAAGCAGCACTGCATCTGGATGGCTGGACTTCTTCTGTGATCACCTTGGGAACAACTTGATCTTTCCACGAAGAGATCTGATAAGCATTGAACACCAGGAGATAAAAGATATAGAGTTCCTCAAAGAAGCCATGAGTGCAGCTTTGGATCCTGCAATAAAGAAAGTTGAGCAGAATTGTTCAAGTATGCCTACTGATGAAATGGTTTCTGAAATTGAGAAAATCCTCTCTGAACATCTTTGTGGCTGCTGGAAACAATGTCCTTTATGTAATGCAACTTGTACCAACACCATTCCTACACATGAAGGAGACCACAGTGTTCAATTCCACCGTCCTCAGGCTGTCAATGGGTGGCATAAGCACAAAACAGACCACTTCGTCATTGATTGCTGTACCAGTTCAGTGGCAAGTGATCGTTTCATGATTTTGGGAAATGATCAGAAAATCCCCTATAAAAACTATCGGCAGGCAGGAGGGGATTATGCCACTTGGAGCATCACTCCTGATTCATCCACCCAGCCATACTGGAAATGGTTTGTTTCACACTTCAGATCAAAGCTTGAAGAAAAATATCAGAAAAAATTTATAGATACAGGTAGAATCCCTGATGCCTGGGCCAAAATCACAAAGCAGGATGTGCTTGATGACCTAAAGAAATAGTGGTATTCAAGAATCATAAAAGAGTTCCAGTACTGGAAGCAAGGGTAAAGTCACAGAATGAATATAGTTTTAAAACACTTCCTCCTTACAATGAAAGCCTTCAATATTTCCAATTTCATACATGTAAATGTAAAAATTTAAATATTTCCTATGAAATTAGTTCTCTTTGCCTTAATTCCTTGTAGTTTAAACATAAGAAACTACTGAAACTTATAAATATATGATAAAATCCTCTTCTAACACCTACTTTATACTTTATTTTCCTTGTCATCTTTTCTAAATATATGATTCAATCATCCTAACAAAGAAAAATTTATTTTTTTTTTTCTTGAGTGTATGTTTTATTCCCAAAAACAATGTGCACACACAAGTTCATCTATTTCCCTCTCTCATTAAAAAAAAGCTACAACATTTTATGCTTCCTCCAGCGAGGGTCACCTTTTTGAAGCTGGTAGAGATCAGGAAGCATTTCCATGTGAACTGTTACAAGTTTAAAAATTTCATTTTTGTTTAAATTGACACAGCAGAAACTGAAATACAGGAAAAGGAAAACATAAAACACCTTGCAGAAAGAGATGTAATCAAGTTGTAGCATACAGATCTACCTTACACTAAATTTACTGCTCCTACTGTAAAGCAAATGAAAGACAACTCTCCTAATAAATTAACAGACTACCAGAAGCGCAGTAAAAGAAATCTTCATTTCTATTTAATAGGCAGGGGAAAACAAAGCCAAAGCAGAGACAGAGGTAATCCCATGCAGGACAGCAAAATACTCTGATGTATTTGTTGACCACATGTTTGCTGTAGCAGGCTCACTGGCATGTTTTATCTTCAATGATACTTACAATGGGCTCAGTTATTTCCCTGCTCT
>PVKA01027114.1:0-30893 GCA_004027165.1 Ctenomys sociabilis
TGTGATGGCAGGCACTTGTAATCCCAGCACTGGAGAGGCTGAAAACAGGAGACTCACTATGAGTCTGATCTACATAATGAGACCCTGTAACCCTGTCCTAAATTAATAAAAGAGAGAGAGTGAGAGGGAGAAAAAGAGAGAGACAGAGAGAGAGAGAGAGAGAGAGAGAGAGAGAGAGAGAGAGAGAGAGAGAGAGAGAAATGATTCTTATACCATAGAAATCACCCATTGAAAGTTGATAAATGGGCTTTGGTATTTTCACCATGATGTTCTAATTTTACATTTTTCTAACTCAAAGATAAACTCTTGACACTCGTTGACAGTAATTTCCCATTCCTGCCACTCTTTCCCTAGTTCTAGGAATAAGCTACCTATTTTGTTTCTTAATAAAGTTGCTTGTTCTGGGAACTTCACATAAATGGAATCATAGAGTATCCCATGGGCAGTGGCTTACTTCTTCTGGAGTGTACTCTGATTCCCCCCACTTCCACCCCCACACAGGGGATTGAACTCAGGAACTTGCTCTTGCCAGGCAGGGGTTTATACTAACTTATGTCATGAGCCCAACTGCCTTTATGTAATGCTATGTTTCCAAAGTCCACATACTGTCATACATTACTTCAATTCTTTTAATTGTCAAATAACATTTGATCATATTGGGGCTGGGGAGATGGCTCAGTGGCATAAACACTTCCTTGGCAAGCTCAAGGGCCTGAGTTCAATTCCCGGTTCCACAAAAAAAAAAAAAAAAAAAAAAAAAAAAAAAAAAAAAAAAAAAAAAAAAAAAAAAAAAAAAAAAAAAAAAAAAAAAACATTTGATCATATGGCTATGCCAAGTTTTGTTCATTTGTTCATCAGTTAATCTATAGTTGAGTTGTTTTCTGTTATTGGATATTTATGTAAATGTTTTTAAACAGTTATGTACAAACTTTTGCCTGAACTTTAGTTTTTATTTCTCTTGGGCACAGACCTAGGAGTACAATTGCTAGGGTTTACATTCTGAATGACTGCTAAAGTGTTTTCCAAAATGGCTGTATCACTGTGGATTTCCACCAGCCATGTATCTGGGTTCTGGTCTCTCCTCATTCTTGCTAACATTTTCTGTTTGTTTTTAATGACAGCCTTCCTAGTTGATAATAACTGTTATTACATCATGATTTGATTTATATTTTCTTATGCATTTGTTTTTTAAATTTGGAAACTCAGTGAATAAATTCTTTACATTATTTATAGAGTACATTTCTCTGGCTTTTTAAATCTTGTTAATTGTGTCTGAGAATGCTTCAGCAGTGTATGAACACAAAACTTCATAGAGAGTACAAAATTCAGGAAGACAAAGCATTTTATCATCTCTGCATATGTAGCAGAATGATTTGCACTGGTCTCACACCAGTGGTGCAGCTCTTGAGAGACTGGCTGGTGGTTGGCTAAGTTCACTCGGCCTTGAAAAAACAACTCAGCTCTCTTCTTTGCCTCCTGCTCTTCTTCATGCGAAGTTAGGCAAGGTTTTTCCAGATATGGCTTAGTAGTGCGTGCAGAGGTGGCAGTGCGGCAACAGTTCTGCTTCAGAAACCAAAGCATGTGTGTCACTGCATAAGTTAAATCTCACAACCTGTGAGACTGAAGTGGCACGGCATACATCGCTCGGTGTAAAGAGTAGCAGTCTTGTGACCAAGGGCACAGGTACCAGGCGTAGTGCAGCCCTGGCTTACTTGTGCTATCAGCCCACATCAGTCCAGCATGCAGCCATGCATTATCATTCAAATAAGAAATGAACTAAACTGGTAGGTGGGTGACCTTTGCTTTTCTGATGTCCTTCACTAGGCTACTCTGGCTTTCAGCTTTGCTTGAATGAAAAACAAATCCATTAGCTACTCTCCAGGCACTCTCTTGAAAACAAATTTCTTTTTTCAAAGAAGAAAGATACATGAAAAATGAACACCGGATTGTGTGAAAACTTTTCTAGGGCCATAAAGAGAGCTCAAGACAAACTTAGATCAAACAACAGCAGGTACTCAGAAGGGCCCTGGAAAGTGTTTAAACTTGGGATATGTGACATTATTTAAGTATTTATAAATGTCACATCATTTGTTTTAGGAAAAACTAATAGAATGCCTTGCACACATTTCAGATCCAAAAAAGCATTTGCTTCTGTACTGCATTTCTATGGAACAGGCAACTGTGCAGGCAGATGTACCATGGGTCAATACCGGGGAAAGGATGCTTTGCACAGACAGGATTCACGGTGCATTAGGCTCCAGGTCTGCCCTGATGCAGATCCTCTGATGTATTACTATTATATCCTGTTTTTGTTGACTCAGTTACTATGTCAGCAAAACCAAACCTTTTGGCTTGTGGCCCAGCCTAGCGCTGTCTTTGGAGGATATGTTTATCCCTTTTCCACCATGACAGTAATGAGCAACTGGCATTAGTTTGATTTGCATAATTGTGTGTTTCCAACTTAGAGTCTGTTTCAGTAGGAGACAACTTATTGTGATGATACCCGCAGCATATTATCTGTTTTGTGCTATCAGCATTTATTTATGTAAATTCCATCATTACAAGGGGTCATTTTCCAACCTTCTACCATAAAATCACATTCTCTGCCAATAAGCAGGAAGAAAACACCATAGGAGAGGAGCTGGGTGTGTTTTGTCATTTGAGGCTATTGGTCAAGAGTGTTTCTGATGGCTGCTTGTTTGCTTTTCTAGGTGAGTTTGCTTCATGCACTGACAGGCAAGATGACAATCTGATAGCCTGTCCATCAGATTTAGAATTAATGCCATCAAGCAGCCTTGTCCCCTTTCTCTTGCACACACCACAGATGGAGCTCAGCTCATCTAAGATTTTTCTTTAAGACTAATTCATGATTTTAAAAAGTGTATTGTGTTCCTTTCACACAAGAGCTAAAATGATAGAAGAATGAACTAGGATATTCTACTTCAAAAGTACCTGCAAATGCATAGTGGGACTATGTACAATCCAAGGTACTCAGAACAAACTTCTCAGTTCTATTCAGAGAAATATGGTCCAGGTTGACTGTATATCTATCATGTCATTAGAGGCAGATGAGCCAGTTAAACACAGTGTAAGTAGAGCTGTAATTTATGCATTTCTTTGATAGTTATCACTAGTTAAGCACAAAGGGATGTCAGCATTTAACCCTACTTCAAGACATGACAATGTAGAAAAAAAAAGGAAAAGAAAGAAAAAGACCTAGCAGCCAACCACTTAAATCTAGTTGACACATGTCAAAAGGAACCCTTACTAAGAGGAGGATAATTAGGATATTACCCTGTGGTGAGCATGTAATTCTCAGCCTTCCCTGTAGTATGTTTTAGCCAGTCTGAGAAAAGAGAGGTGGGAAAAAAATAAAGGCATAAAAAGAAAAAGGAAATGAAAAAGCAACAAGAAACCACATTTTACACTTCAGCAAACTGACGTTTAAGAATCATCTCTGCAGAGGCTTTTAATGGCAACCTTACTGATCATTCAGCTCAGAAGAGACTCACAAACGATCTCACCTAGGTAGACACAAAAGCCGTGTTTGGGCTAGTTTCTATGAACAAAAAACATGGGCTTCCCCAGCCTCAGTGACAAATGGAAATACAACAGAAAAGTATTCCTCCAACTCAAAACTTTTTATAGTATAATCCATTGAAAGAGCGCCTTGTTAAGTGTGCACCTTTCTTCATTTTATTCCATTTAGTGTTTGACACTTTAGTGTGGTAGGTGGCACAGATTCACAGGTGTGTAGTACACACAACAGCACAAGACTCTCTTGCCTGTGAACCCCTCACACACTTTGTTTCTCATTACCTTTTTCAATAATAGTGCCATTTCGTTTGTGCTTTATGAAAGAAATATTTTCATATCAAACACATGGAATTTGCTTCCACTTTAACTTCTACTTAGACCAATTAGTGCCAAATACAACTGGGTCAGGAATCCATGGTCACAAGAAAAGCATTGTGAGATTCTGTATAAAGCGTGTGATTAGGAGTTATTAGACGAGATTTAATTCCCAGCTATTTTCTACTATCTATGTAACATAGGCCAGACTTTCAATAAGCTGAGGTCTCAGTTTATTCTTTTTTAAAATGCAGCCAAGAACTATAAGAATCCCAGTAAAGGGATCTTTGAAACAGCACCATGATTTCTGTTACCATATCCTTACCTGTTTGCATCCCAATGAGAGCTAGAAATGGCACAGGCAGACAGGTTCTCCCAGGGTGAGAGGAAAGTGCTCAAAGAACACAAAGCCAGGCCATCAGAGCACACATTCCCATAGGACACCTTCTCACAAAGAGTTCAAATGAGTGACTGAGGGGAAAGGAATGGCTGGCTAGGGAAGAAAAGCTGGGAGAAGCAAAGGTCCGGCCACTGCTTCATACGCAGTAGGGGAGTTACACCACACACGTGTGTCAAAGAGAAAAAGCAGGATTTCTGAAGAGCCCACTGTGTATTGAGAGAAGTGGAAGGTTGAAAGCCAATGCGAAATGTTGCCTAAAAGCCAGAGGGGCAGAACAGTAACACTGGAGAGAATAGCAGCCCTGGAATGGGGTTGGGGTGGGGGGAGACAGCTGAAGGCTGCAGTTTAAGAAATGGAGGGAGACCATGGGAGACCTGAAGAAGCCAGAGCTGAAGGAGATGACAGTGGCAGTCAGAAGAAAGTTAATATGCTTGGCCACAGGGACTGACAAAGGCATCTGGAAAGAATGAAAGGAAGACTTTATTTTTCTTGGGAAGTTTTCTTTGAATATAACTCTCCAGTGAAACAAAAGCCATAATAACAATATCCTCAAAGTCTCACATTGTGTGTTGTAAAAAAGTGATCTAAGAAACAAACATAAAAATTCAGGCTTTGTTCATTAAGTGGAATTATGAGTTGCCCAATAATCATTTATGGCTTTTCTGATTTCCTGAGGACTAATGTCACTTAGCAGAAGCCTGGGGTATAAGAACAGAGTTTAATGAATACTTTTTCTGTATTCCCTATAGCCAACCTTTACTCCTTCACCCACTTTTGGACAAAAGGAAACGGAATGTGAGGAATGAACAAAAGACTCAAGGATGTCTCTTCTTGGCTAATGACAAAGAAAAAAAAACCCATGCTAGTCATTGATAATATGTAATGTGCTCATATAAAAGATAACATAATCAGAGGAGAGAGGCTTACAAACTACCCAATTGACCCAGCAGGTATCACCAAAATATTTGCAGGTTGCTTGGTAACCCAATTAAAAGTCTCTATTTAAATCCCAGATCATTAGTGACTGAAAATCACTATCATTTGATGGCTCATCTCAGTCCAGTTCTTAGGGGAGATTTTCCTACATCAAAAAACCACCAACATATTTGGCACTAATTGGCTCCCTTGGTGGCAATCTCAGCCTATAGGCCAAAAATTGAGTGGACCTCAGAGGATAAACTATTCCCTAGCTTGAGAGTTGGTGCATCTCAACACAGGCTGAAGGACATTGGTGGGTTAAGATGAGATTTTTACACAGATATTACCTGTCTTTTGGCAAATTAAGACATTCTATTTTTAAGAATATTATATTGGCAGCATTTTGCTTTTGAAAATAAGGCCTATTTCACACTTTCCTATTACACCACACCTCTTTTTTCTTTCACTTCTCACCTTGCAGGTCCTCCCCCAAGCTTACAATAATTAACAGAAGAAGTATTAGATTTATAATTTTAAAATTAGGTTCTGAGTTAAAGGCACTGATTTGACATAAAAACAGGTTTAGTGCAAAAGGGAAATTGTTGATTTACCACAACTAGATGAGAGAACCTTATTCCATTTCTGCACACTGTAAGAACTTCTGTAGATATGGACAGATTTCCACAGTAGTCTTGTAAATACAAAGGCACCTTAACAGTTGTTCAGTACCATTCTGGTGACAATTGACCCAAGGTTAAAATTTGATGTTAATGGATTTTCCATGTAATACAGTAAGTCACGGTGGTCAACAAATTCAGAATCATCAGTGAAGAGACAAATATATGGAGAGCATATAATTAAATAATTCTAACTTTACTGCTAGAAATGATATTGTAACTAATTCGAGTTGGCACAGGAAGTAAACAAATTAGACATTTGTCAAATTGATATTAGATGACAAAACACCACTTGCTATAAAATAAAGTCATTGTTTTTATTGTATGATATTTTATACACACACAACCTAATGGACACCACAGATGTTAAAACTAAGGTATGAAAAATAAAATCTAATAGAAGAGCAGACTAAGTTGTAAAATTTGAGTCCAGTATGTATTCCCAATGACACTTTGGTTCTAGAATTCTGTACCTTTAAAGCTGGAAATAAGGATATCTATTAAACTCTGGAGCTACAAGATTCATCTAGAAAAGATTTTTTGTAATTATTTTTCTATTGATGTCTATTTCAAGTTTACTATGGATATGAAGAATCAGTTATATTTTACCCTTAAGATTTTAATACAAATTCTAAAATGGCAAAAGCTGCTGAATTTATGGGAATGTAGCTTTTTCTAAAATGAATCTCTGAGGATCTATATGAGATACATTTAATCATGTAAGGATAGTTTCAAGTTTCATTTGACTACCATGTCATGTAAGAAAGGAGGCAGATTGCTTGAATTGTATTCAAAGAAATGCTGGAAAATACCTGTAATAGTTTCATAACTGTAAACTTCTCAACACAGAAGTCAAGAGTGAAATACAGAAGCAGTGTCTATGTTGATAAGATATAACGACCTTCCAACAATTTACAAAGCAGAAAGGTGGAGTTACTTTTTTCTTGAATTACTTACTAAAAGTAACAGATTTCACTAATTTCCTATTTTCCAGCTTGATTACTTGTAGTTTTCCTTGAATTTTAGAGTAGTCTTTCACCATGTACTTTGTGCAGGTAAGCTTTCATTCAATTACCTGTACCTTGAGGCAGCCAGATTCTGGGAACAGTTCTTTCTTGCTTCTTTGTGAGCATATATAGTCAAGTTAAGTCCTGTAAGCATCCACACAGACATTGCTCACTTTCTACAGCTTCTGTGTGCATGCTCAACTCACATTCCAGAAGATGATGCAGTTCTAGGAAAGCACCAGAATGTGTTCTGACAGCCCGGAAAAGACTGTAGTGAGTATCTCAATCTACTCCATGATGCGTGAATTCCCCATAAATCAGAGCAGTTTACTCAGCAAAGGTTGTAAAACACAAATCCCAAGGGTGTCTAAATAAAAAAAATTACTACTCAATTAATTTAGAAAAGTTTCATAGTATCCTGTTCCATAACAGTTTCACAAAACCAGAATAAAAACTGAGAAATCCTACAGTATTTATATTTTTAATCTAGAATTTCCTACAAAAATTTGATCATAAGGCTGTTTTCTGCCTCTAATTTCTATTTATTTGCATTGCAATGCATAGATTCTTTAATAAAATGGCTAAGTACTTTTACTATGAATATTCAGATATCTTGCAGAAGTGTTTTAAGGCCCTTCTTCCATATGCTTAGATGAAATGCTTTCTTGTTGTCTTCACCCATTTATTGTTATTATGCACGTTAAAGTACACAGAGAATAATGTCCTTGGGACAATACTACAAATGTTTCAAGACGGAACGAGGGCCAGTTCCTCCGCTTTGACTCAGTTTCTCCCCAGGACTGCTGTCCTGCAGAGGAAACATCATCAGACTTGTATAAATTCCTTGTATGCAGTTTTAAGTGTCTCTTATTTCTCAATATCCTTAGGTTTGCTCCTGTCTTTCTTAAAGGCAGCATTAGAGAAATATACAGTCACCCCAAAGTTACAGTAGAATGGTGTATAGATTTCCTATCTCTAGTAACAGATTTATCATGGCATTGGTGGTTACTTGATCTGCTTTTACTGAAGGAGACTTGTGATGGATATCTGCCATGGTTGGCAGAATTCTAAGAAGGTCGCTAAGATTTTTTCTGGCCCCTATGTTCATTTTGGCATAGTCCCCACAACTATGAATATAATGAATTAGGTGAAACTGACCTGAAGATAGGATGGGTCTCATATAACCAAGGAAACTGTAAAATAAAATTATCTTCCTGCTCACATACAACTAAATCAGACTCAAGGAAGGAGAGAGACTCAAAGTGCCTTTTGGATCTGCAGATAGAGGAGGCCCCGAAGCATAGTGTGTGGGTGACTTTTGGAGCCAAGTAACTATTTTCTTATAGCCAGCAAGACAACAGAGACCTCTGTCCTCAAATCACCAAGAGCTGGTTTTGGTCCAAACTGAGTAAGCTTGGAAGAAGAGTCCTCCTCACTGTGTCCAAATCAGACTTCAGTTGTCTAACACCTTGATTTTGGCATTGCAAGACCCTAACCAGAGAATTAAAAAGGAATGTATGAGATTTTTCTCTGCATGTAAATGAATGGGAGAGACACTACTCACAAGAATTCATTATATAGTCATAGAAAACTAACAAATCCATATGACCACATTTCACCATCTTCACTATATTTTATTTTTATGTATGCTTTGTGATATATATATGTATATATATATATATATATATATATATATATATATATATATATATATATATATATATATTCTGTAATGGACTTTCTGTCTTCTCAGGTTGATCAGCTTTATATATTCCACATAATTGTATGTGTGTATGTGGCGAGGGGACTGGGGAGTGAAGTTGGGACTTTGTGCTTGCCACGTAGGTGTTTATGCCACTGAACTATATCCCTAGACCCAAGCATATAAATATTGCTTTAATATCTTCCTTTCTTTGGTTCCAATAAGATGCTGCCAGTTTGTCTTTGATTCACAGATTTCTCCACAAATTTATATTTTATGGACATCTGAATCTGTCTCTGTGCTTTCTGTGGACATTTTATTTTGAGATATGCCCTTCCAATTCTGGAGTTTAAGTTTCAACATATGACATAACTGAATATTCATAATACCTACTTAGCTTTTTCTCCTAAGATTGTAAGTATACACTACTGAGTACTCAAACCCTAAGTTAAAGTACAAACTGACTTCAACAATTGTTATGATCATTTTTCTCATTTTATTTTTATTAATAATTATCATGTATATTCTCCTCTATGACCTATTTGCTTCACATTCTTTGTCCTTTATGATACTGGGTATTTAAAATGTCTTCCATAAATATACAGCTACTTTCTCTTAGGTTGTTCAGAAGAAAAGTTTGTACTAAGATTGTTTACATAAGATAGCATGTCTGCAACTTGTCCCCTGAGTTACGATGAAGACAACAATATGTAATGTATTAAATATTATAACTGTCCTGCTTACCTGTTTTGAAATGGTTTCATTGCTATTTTATCATTTTTTCTTAAGAAAATGCATTTTAAATAAATAAATAAAATGTCCAGGGCTGACCAGATGTCTCAGCGGATTGAAGCACCTACCTAGGCAGACTTGCTGTGGCAGCCCTGCCCTGGGGTTCACTGAGATGGCCATTGAGTATGAGCGTGGTGGCCCTCACCTGTAATCCCAGTACATAGGAGGCCGAAAAACAGGAAGGATCACTACAAGTCTGATCTATGTAGTGAGATCCTGTAGACCCTGTACTAAACACAGTTAAAAAGTCTTCCATTTCTTTGGTTGTATTTTATTTTCAGTTTAGATATCTCTTGCAGTATTCACTCTCCAACCAACTGTCTTAGTGATTCATTTCAATATTTTCAACCAAGTTTCAAGATACTTGTATCTGTTCCATGGTATCCCGGACACTGGATAGCTAGCTCTTCTCTGCTCATAACATCATTTTTCTTCCAGAAATCTAGCCTTACAATGTATGAAAAGGTAAGGCTTTCATTTGGGACAATCTTTCAGGACTATTTCTATGAAGGTATTTGGCATTCATCATCCATTTGCTTTCCTTATTCTGCATGAGTAGGCAGTTACTGATCATGGAGAATCTGCCCAGCCTCCAACACCAATTATATTCCATCCTTTACTTTAGGAATAAGTAAGCAGACATGTGAATGGCCAAGTCTTTACCTCAAGCTCCTTTATTTCTGCAAACACTAGGTAATTCTCTGTCTCTGTCGCTCTGTCTCTGTCTGTCTGTCTCTGTTCTTCTTTTTTGTCTCCTCTGTTGAGTGTTCCCCCTCTGTTGATCTTGCCTAACCACAATTCACTGTGACTCACATTGGCTGGAATTTAGACTTAATGTGAAGCGAAGGACACCGTTGGCTGCTTTGGCTCTCACATGCGTGGCTGACCAGCTAACTACAGTCCTCAGTAAGCGCCCCTCAACTACTTTGTACTTTTAATGACAAAATCTTGAAAATATGATTCCAACTACCTGACTTGGAAGGGATTTATGACACTAAATATCAAATATTACCATGTAATATCATTGCTTTAAACTACCATATGATTCCTAGAAGTGGATAAGAGTGTCTGATTCTCTAGCTAATGAATTTTGGAAAAAAAAATTATCTTTGATGTCCCAAATACTTCAAATACCTCTATACAATATAACCCTTTTTGTATTCCAACAGTATCTGTCTCTTATCACTACTATTTTTTAACCGATTTTATTTTATTATTATTTTTTAATGTATTTGGTACAGGGTCTACAGGGTCTCACTATGTAGATTGGACTCGTAGCGATCCTCCTGCTTTCAGCCTCCCAAGTGCTGGGGATAATAGGCATACACCACTGTACCCAGTCTCAATTACAGTCTCAGCAAGCCCCAGGTTGGGCCACTGGGGATCGAATCCTGGCTGCTACGCTTTGCCAAAGCAGGTGCTTGAGTTTGCTGAGCTATCTGGACAGCCCTTTATCACTACTATTTATTTTAATTATTTTTTATTTTGTTCCTGAAAATATGAGTAATTGTATGTGTGTGTGTGTGTGCGTGCGCATTACATGAACCTGTATATATGAGAGTGATTTTCTTAGGTAGTAATGTATTCCCAAATATTTTTCTATATTTTCTAGTTTGGGCATCTGTTCTGAAACTCATAATTATTTTGCCTTCATATTAACATGTAAGTAATGCAGATACACTGTTTTATTATTTTAAAATCTCAATTCACATTTATCTAATTTGTTCAACATTTGCTAATTTTTGCCATCTGTGTTCTCTTTCAACTTCAGTTCTAAATCACAAAATCTGAAAATATTTCTTTGTAAAATTTGGTAATCCATCTGCAAAAACATCATGTTTTCAATAGCAACAAATAAAATTTATTTGTATCTTCATACAGTGTATTTAACTATACTGTCATTTTTACTTTTTTATGTTCCTTAACAATATTCTGTGTGTTTTAAATCTTTTCTTGTGAATGTTGTCTGTACTGGAGATTAAATACATGTCCTTTGAACTGATTTATACCTTGACCATTTTAAAAACCTTTTCATTTTGAGATATATTCTCAACTATTAAATTGCTTTGGTTGGGCTTGAAATTCTAATTCTTTTGTTTTAGCATCCCAGAATACTGGGATTATAAGGGTGCGCCACAGTGCTCAGCTTGCATACTTAAATCTAAAATGCAGAACAGTGACAAAATAAATATGAGTTAAGATCTAAAATCCATTAACAAGAAGAAAATTTCTATATGCATGTCTATTATATATACTATATACTCTGTCGGTAAGCATTTATATGTGTATATTGTTGAAAAGCAATATTTTCCTTAGATTATTCTTTCCTTGGTAGTTTCAGATGAAATTGTTGACATGAATTTGGGTGTAATATTGTACTGAAATAAGTATCTCTACATGACAAAACTAAGTTCTACTCAGTGATAGACAATGAATAAATTGAAACCCAGGTCATATGTTTTATCTTTTGCCTGGTGAAGGATGCATGTTCCACTCCTGACATGCTAAGGAGAATATTTTAATTTTTTCAAAGGCAGTTGAATTTGTTAAATTTTAAGCATGAGTCAAGTGGCTGCTGTGTTGTAAATGCTGAATTGGCAAGATAGCTATTTTTTAGTTGACTAATCTTAGGATAATTTCACAAAGTAAAATAGTCTTTGTTTTACTTTTATAATTCAATATCGTTTTTATTTTCTCTTTCTATGTTTGGAAATGAGGAAAGGTAGGGAGAAAAAAGAGTAAATATTGAGCTTTGTAGAGCATATATTCTGTGTCTCTTAAGAATTTATGCATGGTGTAATCACATTCTTCAAATATATATGTATGCATCATTTCACCATTTCATGCATAAGAGTATAGAATCAGGGCAGGAACTTTTTTTTTTGTGGTACCGGGGATTGAACTTAGGACCTTGCCCTTGCCAGGCAAGTGCTTATTCTACTGAGCTATCTCCCTGGCCCAAGAACATTTGTCGAAGACAAGAGTAAAGATGAAACTGTATGAACAAATGCTGCCTTGAAGAGGAGCAGAATAGTGAGACTCAGAGTCCAAGGTTAGCCCCAGAAAGCTGCTCCTTCTTCCAGCTGCTCTTCTTTCTGACATGAGATAAAGGCTTTCGTAAGTAGGCTGAGGCTTCCCATATCACATTAACAGGCACCACAATCTATGGGTCCCTGCTTTACCCCGTTTGCAGCAACCAGAAAATTGACTGCTTGCAATTCTGATTAATTTATACTCTGCTTACTAAGAGGCCTCATGTTTTGAGAATGCTTTGAACTGCAAGCCAAATGACTTTTAAAACGTTGCTTGAAGTAAGATGTTGTTGATATAAACAAAACAGAAGCACCTCAAAATGTAATGCTGAAAGCAAAACTTAAATCTCTAAATTTACACATGCAATGATATTCTATAAACTTTGGCAAAACATATTTTATTGTTTATACCTTTGATTGCCCCAAATTAACATCATAAACAAAACTGTGTCCTCCAGCACTTATCATATGTGTGTATTTGTATGTGCTTGTCTGCACCTCCTGCACCTCCTTGAACATGTCATGGGAGGGTATTTTATTTTTAAAAAAATCAGTATTTCTGGGTATTTTTCCTATAAAAATTAGCATCATACCTGGTCAAGAATTGAAGTTGTACATGAATATATAGTGGCCATGATTTTATGTAAATTTATGAAAAGTAGTTTTTAAACTATAGGAAGTCAGGTAATTTGAAGACACTAATAGTAAACTTTCTACCCTCTTTCAATATGTTTGTGTGGAAACAAAAATTCATTGGAACTGGGGGAAGTGAAATTAAATGCTAGTCTATAGATCTACTTCCCAATGTCACCACTTAATTTAAAAATTATGCATGAGATAAATCTTTCTTTTCTGATTGCCCCAATATATTTAGCTTAATCACGAACATCACTGGAGACAGATTGAAAAATTGTTCACTGTCTCCAAGACAAACCCCAAATAAGAAACTTGATATTCTGCATAAACTCTATCTCTGGAATATGCTTTTGAAAAGGCATGGCATAATTATATGTAGCATTATAGGGATTCTTGTGTTTATAAATATTTTCAAAAGGCTTTGAAATTGTTTGTAAATCCCAAGTTTATAAATGACTTATGAAATCCACAAATTTGCTAAATATGTTTCTGCATTTTTGTATTATGCTCTGTGATTTTTCTTCTGTTTGGTGTAAGTCAAAGAAAATGATATACAATAGGGCTAGATGGGACTAAAATTTCCAAACAAAAGAAGCATCTGTTTTTCTAATTTAGTTTTTGAATTTATGTTGGTTTCACAATTGGCTGCACTACAAACAATGTAGTTCAAATGACAATGACATTGATTACAATTCTACTTTGCACTAAGAGTGCCTTTTATCCAAGATTGCCAACTCTCTCCACTAACAACTGGGGCTTCCAGCACCTCTGTACCTTGGGTATTATTTTAGCCAACATGAAGCAGATTGAACTGTAACTTTGCAGAAGACTGAAAAAGTTTTCATTAAGCCAGAAATGCCCAGAATTTTAAAGTCATGGGGTTGCAAAAGCTTATCTTTGACGTACAGTTTTTAAATTTCAAAGTGAGCTACTTATGTAGAAGTATGATTTCTCTGTTATCTTCATTTTTTCAGTACCTTTGAAATTATTCCATTCTCAGGGACCATGGGGCAGATGACTTTGATTCACCATTAATTGTTGCTTTCTGTGTATATGCAGAATGTTCTTACTTCCTCCTTTGCCAAAAGAGATTACCTAGGGATAAAGATTCTTCACAGTATTCTACTGCTAATGTCACTGATGCCAGAACTTTCTACCAACTGCGCTAAAATTTTACCTTGAATTGTATTTAGAGATTTATGTTTGTGGCTAGATCTCTTAGAAATTTGTTTATGTTTACATGACACCCAAAACTAATATGACTCCCTTAAGACAGGTAGAAATGTGCATCCTTGGATCTCATTTGTTCTTTACTCATTCAGTGAGCATTTAGGGAGTTCTAGGTTGTGGAAGCCAGTATACAAACACTGCCTCATAGACACAAATGACTATATTTTCTTTGTTAACATAGCGATTGTTTGAATAAGGTAAGGGCTCTCAGAAAAATCCATTAGAGATGGAACTGACCAATATGCTGTAATGAGTTGTTTTCCTAATGTTATTAGTAACTACAACATTAGAACACTTAACAGTCTGATTTCTTTAGTTTCAGCATCTTAGTCATGAGTAATATTATTTTATATGTTAAGTGAGTGGAAATTTTATGTTGCTATAAATTAAAAATGGAAGCTTTGAATCAGCTCCCAAGTTTTCTGCTTTTATCGTGATATAGTTAATGACTTTATTGGTGTTTAGTTTGATATTAAAATATTTTGTCTTATAAGCAAGATAAACCTAATTCTTTACATGGCATAAACATGTTGTTATATTAAAATAAGGTAATGCACAGGGATCATTTCTCAAAACTGAAACCAAAGTAGGTTTTAATGTCTGTTTTATCAAAAAATATTTTATAGTAAAGAGAAATTTTCAGCTTCAATGATCTTGCTATCTCACTGCAAGTCGTATTTCCTGATCGTATTTTAGGCCGTGCTCGATGCTTGCCAGGGATGTATGCTTTTCCTTTAGAGTGCTTGCACTATAACTGATAAATAACCTATTTCTGAACTCAGAAAAACATGGGTTCCAAATTTGCTTTTGTTTCTTATAAAGTTTATGACTACAGGGAAAAGCTTTGTTCTGTGTAGAAGTCCGTCTTACCATTTGTAAAATGGAGTGACGAAGGAATTTTCATGAAGGAGTACAGGGAATACTAGGACAAGGGCCTAGTGAAGTACTATCGAAATGCTAACTAATGGTGTTTGGATAGTTTTGAAATAAATAAAATTTATGCTAAATGTATCCTAATACCCGAATGTGGCCACATAATATCACAGATCACATAAGGCCAAAACCCATACTTCCTTCTTCTTAAAAAAATATTTTATTTATTTATCTTGCACAGTGTCTCGCTAAAGAGCTTGGGCTTGTAGCAGTCTTTCTGTCTCAGTCTCCTCAGCTCTGGGAATGCAAGTATGTGCTACAACACCAGGTTTTGGCGGCCAGCACCATGTGCCTGGTGTTTCCCAGGCTGGTATGAGATGCTAGTACTGGGGATTGAACCCAAGTCCTTTCCCCAGCCGGTCAGGCGCTCAGACCACCGAGCTATCTCCCCAGCCCAACACAATTCATACTTTCAATGATTCTTAATGCATCTTTACTATAGAAAGCCTTAAGCCATTGTATAAATTGCCATTTATAAGAGATATGTAATCAGCAGAACATCACATCACTATAAGGCAGGCAGTGTATCCATCTTACATGTATGAAAGCTGAGGATTAACAAAAGAAGACAGTATTTCAGGGTAACTGTGAAGGAGACAAGACTTGACTTCATCTGTACTAAGTTCTGCATATGAAATGCTTTCTAATAACTTGCAATTCTAGTTAGCATCATTTAAATGCAAGTGATAACTAGTTCTGGTAAAAGAGGAATAGTCAGAGCTAATTTACTGAATTATTATTAAGTATATCGTATGCCAAATATGCCTGTGATAAATGTTTTCATAACACAGTCTTTCAGCCATTCGCGACATTTATTGAGTCTTGACTGCCACTGTGCTGACTGCTAGGGCCACACAGAAGATGCACTTCTAAAATTCATAGTTTTTCAAAAAGATTTTTGTTTTAGAGAATTTTCGTGTTCACAACAACACTGTAATGAGGGTACAAAGATTTCCTAAATATCACCTGCTGTTACACATGGGTAGCCTCACCAAAGGCCAGCATCCCACACGAATGGTGACTTTGTTACAACTGATAGACCTATATTAACACGTTAGAGTTAGGTGAAATAAGTGGTTTACATTAAGCTTTACACTCGATGTATGTCCTACAGCTTTGGACATTTCAGTGGATCTGGACAATAATGAGATGCAGCCACAATTACTATAGCATACAGAGTATTTTTGCCACCTTAAAAATCCCATGCTTCTCATTTTCCACTATCTTTCACCCCATCCTCTAACCCCTAATCAATGATCTCATTACTATCTCCATAACTATTTCTTTTTATAGTTGGAGTCATATAGCCTGTAGCATTTTCAAATTGGTTTCTTTCACTTAGAATTTCAGTTTCTTCCATGTCTTTTGACAGTTTAACAATTCCTTTTCTAACAAAAAACTAAGTAATATTTTATTGTCTGAACATAGTTTGTTTTCACAGCAGACATTCTATTTTGTCCAGGAGAAACTTTTCACTGAAATGAAGACTGACATTCCATCTAAAAATTTATCACCAAACTCACAGTCATCTAGATTTTCCTATGTCATCTTCTAATAGTTTTATAGTAATTATATTTATATTCATCTAAGGATGAGGCTAACTTTTCTCAGTTATTGTGAAGATTTAAAAGAAAAGTTTTCATCTCCTCTTATTGTGTTGTTAATGGATATTCAGTTTTCCTAGTACCATGTCTCAAAAAGGGTTCCTTTTCTCCTTTTTATTGCTTTTGCTTTTTTATCAGTGATCAGATGACTAAATGTATTTGATCTGCTTCTGAGCTTTCTATTCCATTCTACTTTTTTGTCTATTATTTTTTCAATATGACACATTTTCATTGTTGTCTCTTCCTAGTATACCCAGAGGCTGCATAGCGTCAGTTTGCCAACCTTTTCTTCTCCTTATTATGTTGATAATCCTAAGCATTTGTCTTCTTCCAGGAAACATTATATTCACATTGTTGATATTCTCCAAATATCAAAATCTTGCTGGAAGTTTTTATTATTATTGTATTTGCTCCGTAGATCAACTTGGGAAGCACTGACATCATAACAATTCTGAGTCTTCCCACTCATAGATGTGGAATATTTTTCCATTTATTAAGCTCTTCTTTGATGTATTTTATCAAAGATTTATGGTTACCTTATATAAGCCTTGGATACTTTTTAGTTATATACATAAACCATGTTTGGGGTTGTTAATGCGGATGCATTATTTTTAAAAAATGTTAAATTCAACTTCTTATTGCTGGTATATATCGACTCATTCAATTCTCACATATAAACTTTAGATCTTATAATCTAGCTATTAATGGAAGAACATGTGCTTTTTGAGGATCAAACCTAAATTCTGAAACATGCTAGGAGGTAGTATATGACTGCACTTGTAACGTTACAAAGATTTTCTGTGTCAATTATTTTTAATTTCTAACCAGATAATTATTAATTTCAGAGTTCTATTTCTTCCTTCTTAATCTGTATATATTTCTTTCTTATCTTTATCATATTGCATTAGCTGAGATTTCCTATACTATGCTTAAAGACAAAATCCTTACCATTTCTTTACCTTGGTGGTGCTACTTATATGCAGATGTTCTGTAGATAAAATTTTGTTACTTTACAATTTGAAGAAACTTTCCCATATTCTTTGTCTATTGAGAGCTTTTGCTGTGTATGGATTTTGGATTTGGCCAAATCTCTCTTGTGTGTCTATGAATATGGTATAGTGATTTTTTTTTTTTTTTACTTTTCTATTCTTTTTTTTTTTTCTTTTTTGTATTTTTAGGGAAGGGTCTTCAAGGTGTTCAGGGTCTCACTACTAGATCAGACTTGTAGTGATTCTCCTGTTAACAGCCTCCCAAGATCTGGGATTACAGGCATGTGCCACCATGCCCAGTCTCAATTGCTGTTTCAGTGTGCCCCAGGAGAGAAGCTAGCACAGCAGCTCAGGAATTGAACCCCGGGCCTCTGTGCCTGATTGAAGCTGTTTAATCTGCTGAGCTAGTCGGCCAGCCCTGTATTCTGTTGATTGAAACAAAATTTTCTCACTTGCGGTAAGTCTCTTCTGCTCATGGAATAGATTTCCTTAGTTTTTAGTTACTAATTTTTTGTTTTATATCTCTGCTCATGAGAGAACTTGATCTGGTTCCTTTTACTGCAAGGTCTTTGGATAGTTTTCATATTAGGATAATATCAGCCTCATAGAATGAGTTAGAAAGTTTTCCCATTGCTCCACTGGGGAGATAGAAGAGAATTAGTATAATTTCTTCCTGAAGTGTTTGATAGAGATTATTGAATGTATCTGAGCCATATGCCTTTTATTTTTGAGGTCTATTAATGTTCGATTTGATTTAATAATAAATATGGATCTATATAAGTTGCCTAAAATTTTTACATGTGTTTTGTTTGATGAGAAATTAATTTCTTCCAGGTTATTAAAGATGTAAGCATGAAACTGTCCTTGGCGTTTCTTCAGAATGATGTTCACATTATTAGATCTGAACTGACAGTCCCTATTTTGTTTCCAACATTAGTAAGTTAAGTTGTCCCTTATTCTTTCTTTTTTAGCCTGGCTAAAGACTTACTAATTTAGACTTTCTTTGAAGGAACTAGCTTATTTCAACTCTCTTGACTTTCTTCGATCAGTTTCATTGATTTCTGTTCAAAATTTTATTTTTTTCAAAATTAATTTGGATTGAATTCACTCATCTTTTTGAGTTTATAAAGTGAGAACTTTGTGGATTATTTTAGCTCTCTTTCTTTTGTAATGCATGCATTAAATTCTGTAAAATTTCATCTCTGCACTGCTGTGGCTGCGTCTTACCAGGTGTAATAAACTATTTACATTTTTAGTTAGCTGAGAATGTGTTTCTAAACTTCCCTTCATATTCATTTTTGAGTCATGAATTGTTTAGAAATTTGTTTCATTTTAATGTATTTTGAGTATTTTCAGGTTTTATTTCTTTATTGGCTTCTAGTTTAATTGCATTGTATGTAGAGGACAGAAATTGTACAATTTCTAAACCTCTTGGAAACTGGGAGGAAATCTGTCCACCGGCAGAGATGTAAGGGATGGCATAGAAAGGGGAATTAAGCTGCCAAGGTGCCATATGCATTTATTATGCACACAAACATATGCTAATAAAAAGAGGATGAATAAAAATTATTAAGATGAAGGGGCTGAGGAGGTGGCTCAGTGGAATAAGCATTTCCTTGACAAGTGTAAGGGCCTGAGCTCAATCCCTGGTTCAGAAAAAAAAAAAATTAAGATTTAGGGGGCATTGGAGGGTAGCTCAATTGTTTAAAGCACTGCTTTGGCAAATCTAGCAGTCACATAGGACCATGGTTTGGTTCCCAGCTCCAGAAGCTGTATCAGACCTGCCCTCAAGGCAGCCTGAAGTAGCCAACAAAACAAAACACCAGCTCTTGGGAGGCTGTAAACAGGTGAATCACTACAAATCCAATGTAGTAGTGAAACTCTGAATGCCCTGTAGACCCTTCCTTAAAATGCAAGGAAAAAAAAAAATTAGTAAGATGGATTTTATGGGACAGAATGTGGTCTTTTCTGATGAATTTTCTGTGTGTTTTTGAAGGGAATGTATATTGATTTTATTGTTGTTTAGAGGTGACAAATAAACTAGCCAACTTATATTGTTACTGGGGACTCATGAACTGCCAGACCTAGAGAATGGTGAGTACCCTCCGGTTTGCAAGTAGGAACACTGGCTGGGAAACTATTGACAAATCTCTATGAGCATCTATTAAAAGTTTAACAAGCTTTTTCCTTATATTGGCAGTGAAAATGGGTTTTCTCAGGCTGAGAGGGGAAGAACCATGTCCTCATCAAATTGAAACTTTTTTGCCTCCATCATGAGCACCTTTCCCCCCATCCCCCCAGCAACTTTGGATAGTTTTTTGCTTGAAATGTTCCTTTTCTCTGTCTGGATCCAGGGAGACATAGCCCATGGTTCCCTCATGGCAATTTGAATTTCTTCTTCAGAAGAGGAAGGTAGGAAGCTAAATTAGATAAAAAATATTATAGGCAGTCAGACAGGGCCAGGCCCTAAAAGAGACAATATGAAGGACAATGTGAATTTGAAACTTTAGAAGAGCCAGACACTCCCAGCTGCAGGGCAACCTGAAGACAGAAGAGTAACAAATGCAGCCACAGGGCTGGGGAGATGGCTCAGTAGAATAAGCTCTTGCCTGGCAAGCACAAGGTCCTGAGTTCAATCCCCAGTTCCGCAAAAACCAGAAAAACAAACAAACAAAAAATGCAGCCACATACTTTCTTATCAATGGGTAGTGATTAATATTCTAAATAGGTATCAGTCACCTTGAAAGAACCCAAAAGAGTCACTAAAACAACCCCCAACAGGAAGAGACCCTTCCCTATATTCATGCTTGCTTGCTGCTTGACTTTCATCCCCATTTGTTTCCAATTTAATCAATTTCACCCAAGCAATGGTGCTTGTAATCTCATTGGCTGACCATAGTTTTGGCCCACCCCATGCCCACCTAAGTGAGTTCTCATGCTCTGTACCACCTTATACCTGCTTCACTGCATGATTTTACTCTATAAAAGTCTCTAGAAGAGACAGTTTTCTGGAGACAATCCACTTGGATCCCCTTTTGTCCCTCTCTCGGACAGGAGCTTTCTTTCTCTGAATAAACATATTCTGCTCATAAAAATAAATAAATAAATAAATAAGTAAATAAATAAGTAAAGTTGTCAGTTATATCCAGTTGATTGAGGGTATTGCTGACTTCAGCTTAACGTTTATACTGATTATCTGTCTGTTGAATCCATTTCTGATAGTGGATCTTGATGTTTTCTACTATGATAGAAGACTTATGCATTTCTGTTCTCAGCTTTAACAGTTGCTGTCTCTTGTATTTGGTTACTGTGTTGTTAGAAGCTCACAGTTACCAATTGCTGTGTCTTTTTGGAGAATTGACTTCTCTCTTAGTATTTCTCACATTTTATCCCTGGTAACATTTCTAGGTATAAAGTCAGTTCTTTGTAAAATTATTATAGCTTTTGCTGCTTTTATTTAGCTAATATTATTATAGGACATCTTCAGCCATCTATTTTTTAAAATCTATATCTGCCATACACTTACAGTAGGTGTCTTGAAAGCTAAATAATCTTGTATCATTTTTAGTCATTCAATTCCTGTGTTTTAATTGCTACATTTAGACTGCTTACTCTCAAAGTAACTATTGATAGCATTGGACTGAAATTCACCATATTTGTTACTTTTTTAATTCATTACTCTCATACTTCTATATTTTTTTCTTCTCTGTCTCCTATACTGCTTTTTTGAGGGCATTTAACTCAGCTTTTTATGTATGACATTATTTTTCCATATATATTATATATGGCAATTTCAAGCATCATATATATATATATATATATATATATATATATATATATATATATATATATATATATATATTCAAACATCACACAATCTGTGATATACATTTGAAATTAAGCCCAGTCTACCTCCAAATACCATTGATCCACTTCATAGGTATGCATGTCTCTCATACAACAAACAATCAGGATTCCTTCCTTCCATCCTTTGAAGTACTGCAACCTTTCATTTCACTTTTAGGAGTCTTTCTAACCACTGGGATGTGTTCTACATTCCTCCATCTGAGAAATGTCTTCTTCAAATGTCTTCTTCAAATGTCTTCTTCAAATGTCCTCATGTGTGCTGCTGTGTTCTTTTTATACTTACAAATCTATGATAATGTTTATTATAGATTAGACACAGGAAGCAATTAAAAATAAGTATTAATAGAATAGAATAGTTACAATAACATGGTAAGAAAGTTTTCTAAATGTAATTGGGCTTTCAAATATTTTATTTTACCATAGATTTTAGAAACCTCAGTAGATAATTATGTTTCTTTTCCTACTAAGATAGGGAGTTTCTTTTATTACAAAAAAGAAGTGTTATGGCACTTGAACACAGTCACTACACTTCTGTAACAGTGAAGCTGATAACAGGGATACTAAGAGATTAATGGGTGTGTAGCATAACAGTAGAGATACACTGGACAAATGTATTTAATTTAATTTCTAGTTAAAACAGGGCAGGACAATGCAAAATTCATTTCACTGCTTGAGAGAAACGTAAAAAAAACCCTCATGAATAATTTACCTTTGGAATTTTCCATTTAATATTTTTGGATAAGGATCAACTGTAGGTAACCAACAGACAGGTTAAGGTGTGTGTGTATGGGGGGTGTTCTAGGGATAAGCACACATAAGAATAGATCTGTGTAGACCTACAGAGGATGAGAGGTGCCCATGGCCCCACGGGAGCACAGAGGCACAAAGAGAAGCAGGTCCCTGCCTGATGCATAGTGCCCCCAACTCAAGGGTTCGTTCGAGCATCTACCGACTACAACCATCTCTACATGTACTTCCCCTTGTCCTTGGATAGCAGAAGTGAGGACTGACCTAGCAACTGGTTCTGGAAGAGGGCAACAACTAAGGAGAGAACAGAGCAATGCAACTCCACGACTTCAGACACTGACTCCCGCTGCCCGCGCAGATCCTTGTCTTGTTGCCCTCATAGAGCAGAGAGCAGAGGATGACATGTTCCCCATCCATCAAGTGGAGCAAGGAAATGCCTGGGCCTTAGCAGTAACCACATTATGGGGCAGGGGGCAATCAGAAGGGCCTCTAGGCAGGGGCCGCACCTCGCAGACCAAGAGATCCCAGAACTAACAGAAAATCGTGGCTGACTGGATCCTAAAACTGCAGCTCTTGTGAAGAAATCTCTCATTCAGTAAGACAAGATTATATTCTTTCACTTAATATATTTCTCATTTTTTATTACTTTGGTCCTCACTGATTTTTTGGGGGGGTTGAGGATATTTTCTCTTTCCCCTTAAGTTCCTCTTTTTACCTTTATGCTTTTTCTTCCTTCTTTTGTCATTTTTTTTCATTCTGCTTAACTTTTCTTGTGACTGTACTCCATCTCTACTAATTTCTTATACTCCTCAATAAGAAACTGTATCTCACTTTTATTTCCTCATATCCAGTTGATCCAATTTTAAAATTTTGTTTTTTTCATTTATCAGTTCCCTACCTCTTTTACATTTACTAGTAAGTACTAAACTACAATTCTCTTGATAGCCAATTAAATTTACACCATAGCTGTTGAATACTATTCTACTGTTAGTAAAGATAAAATTCTTCCATTAAAAGATATTTACTGTAGCTTAATAGTAGGTCAATATTTTATTTGTTTTAGTTTTCATACTCTAATTACCTCTTTTATATATGTGGATAAGGGTAATACTTTATTTGTCCTTATCCTTTGTAAATACTCAATTTGTATCTGATAGTATAAATGATACACATCTTATTACTGCAGCCAGAGTGACAGACTGTTAATGATTGCTGTGTTGAGTCCCCAGTGTCCTGCAAGAAATTGCATCACAAGGTGAAACGAAACAGCAAGAGACAAAATAGTGAGGCAGTAGGGCATCGGAATGACCATCTGTTCACAGGGAGCACAAGGTTTAGCACATCTTAGTTTCTTTCCAAAATTTAATGATCACAATCACATTGAGGAAAATGATGAGGGGCTTCTGGCTGGATTTTCTAGACAAGCTAAGCAGGCAAAGCTTGAACAAGAACATTCTTATGAGAGGGATGGAACAGCCAGATTCAGGCTGTGCTTGATGAGTAACCTAAGTTAGCCAACTCTGGGAAGGAACTTTCCCTGGAGCCGCAGAGGCCCTGTCAGAAGTATTTCCATATATCTTCACCCTAGTCTGTGGCCCACCTCTCTGGGCTCAACTGTGGCCATTGATGAAGAGCAATGCTAACCTGATGCCGCCCGCTTGCTACCATGAGACACATACACAGAATCGACCAGATTCACTAACGAAACTGAAGGCTGATTCAGGGACGTGACCTCCATATGACCTGTGCTGCCTGCTCGTAAGCAAAGTCACATTCGGGCCTGGGGGAGGGGGACACGGTGGTCCTCTGCAGCAACTGTTGTTATTAATTAGTTTTCTTGGCATGGCAATAGCTAGATTTCCTTGCCTTTAACAATACTGTGGCCCATTCCTGGAAAACTAGGTAGTGGGCCACATGTGTTATGGCTTCCCCTCTCACGTAAGGGGAAGTGGTGGATCCTGGGACAAAGGCAATGGGCAATCTATCACCTTCAAAAGAAAGACATTAGCTGAAGAGGTTTCCGTACTAGAAACAAAAATTTGAGTTGTTTTTGGGTGTCACTCTTTTAGTGACCTCTGATTAAACTTGATAAGTACATCTTAGTTTCTTTCTAATACTTTAGGCTGGACAAGATGGCCACAATATGATAGACTTTGGTATTTTCTCCCACAAGTATTGTCCGGAGTTGAGTAAGCCCCTTCTTCTAGGTTATTTTCTGATAATGCCCATTTTTGTACTCTAATTAGCCAGTTTCTTCTGTGGGGAGGCCAGGTAAAGAACAGTGTTCTGACATGTTGCAGAAGTGTCCTCTTCCCTTAACGCTGTTGGGAGGATGAAGGAATTTGTCCTTAGTACTTACCATGAGCATCACAACAAGGTCCTGCTGATATATTTGACACAAGTGTGGGAGGTTTTGATTAGATTTCCCTAGAGTTCTTAATTTCCAGAATTATTTACACAGAGCCTCCAGGAATTCATCAATTACTGTTTAAGCATCAGTTCCTGTTGCCACTTAGGAATCTCTGTTTAGATGAGTCATAGTTTGCTATTTTCTGGGCTTTCTCCAATCTTGAGGTCAGTGGTTGGCTTTCTGTGTTCACCTCTCTTAGTGGCCCAAAAGCAGTTGTTGATTTTTCTATCCCTGACATTTTACTTGCAAGTAGGATGGAATGGAGACTTCTTAACTCCTTACATGTGGACATGAAAACTACAAGTCTGAAGGGCTTACCAAGATCATAAGGCAAAAATAATCAGACTGACTGCTTTAGATGCAGCAAATGTCACCACAAAGGATTTCCATCCTTTTTGTTTCCATGTAGGTGAAGAAAGTGAGGTTTGGTGATGGACCAACATGACAGCAGAACGAAAATATGAACAAGATGCCATATCCTGTATCAAATCAGCCTTTTCTTTTTAAGTAACAGATGTAGATGTTTATAGTCACAATTATTTAAGTAGATGAAATTATTAAGTATGGTTCTAAATGTATTTAGATTTGGTCTAGGGGATTGTTTTACAATACAGAATGAATACTAAATGGAGTACATGGCATTGTTTGCTCAATAGTAACCATTTTCTACCTTCTTTAATGACAAAAGCCTGATTTCATTAATGTATTGACATACAGTTTTGGATTATCCTAGGCTCCAATAAATAAATTGTTATTGGATGAAGAACTACGAAAATGCCATTGTTCCTAACAAGTGGGCTTGAACCTGCCATTTGGTTCAGACAAATAAAGTGAGAAGAGACATTTGCTAATGCCATCTGAATAAAGTATATCTGAGAAGCAAATGGAAAGAAAGAACGCACCTTATGCATTTATATGTTTTGCAGCCAGTTGGGTCCATAAAAATCAAAGCAACTTGATGAATATGCCAAATCATAAATATAGAGCTCATTGATGATGTCAGTATGCCACTAAATCATCAAAATCTCGAACCATTCTGGCTTTTTTAAAATAAATAATAGATATGACCCACTGCTTTTGTGTTGGATTTTGTGATTCTTCACAAAAAGAAGTATAAATCCTTTGTGTAGAATTTGCCACAGAGCATCATTAAAAGTGTTTCCTTTTTCTTTCTCATGTTCTTTATCCCTAATACCACATCTTAGTGGCACGTCCATCAGAAAGTTATATTTTGTGTCCCTCACCTTTTCCTTACTGCAACAAATACCAGAGAAAATTAATTTATAAAAAGAAAAAGAATGTTTTTGCTCACAGTTCGTTAGGTTTTAGTCCTCAAGAGGTCTGTCCCACTGCTTTGGAGCCTGAGCTTACACACCACATCATGGCAGGGTTTATGTATACATTTCCATCACAAAAATAGCACATCAGGGAAGAGAGAGTTCAGGCCAAAGCACAACTAAAATCTAGCAGAATAAACGTTCATCTCCAGTGCTGCCTGTGTGGCATCCAAAGTACATGGAGGCAGGATTTGTGTTCTCTGGGGCCTGCATAGAATGACGAACTAAGAAAATGCCATTGAGCTCATATGACCCTCATGACTGCAGTCCTCACAGTCTCTTTCTCTGGCTGGCTCTGCCCATTGCTAGCAGCTACTTTCACCTTGGCAGTCCATGTTCTTGGCATCTCTAATTTGCAAAATTTTCCAATGCTACTTTGATTTCACTGTTATATCTCCATGTGCTACCCTTTGAGAGACTCTATGTACAAGTGATACAATCTTGCCGCAGAGACAGTTTAGCCAGTCAGGGTTTTCTTTGAAAATTTGGTTCAAGCCTCCATGAACTTGCAATTCTTGAATTCTGCTTGCACCAGACCCATCAGAGCATGGTTGTCACAAAGTCTGTTACTTAGAGAAGGTCTTCTGCTTTAGCTCAATTGAAACAGAGCAGCCTCTGAGTCCCTCAACAGCGCTTGTTTTCCAGGTGGTCTTGGGTGAATAAGATGCTGCAGGGCCCACTTCTTGAAGGAATTTTCTGTGGAAAATCTGTGGAACAAGTTTGCATTCATATATCCCTGAGCCTGTGATGGCTATGGCCTGCGATGACCTTGAGGCCTGCTTTGTAATGTCTCAGTACGAAGCACTTGGTTTCTTTCCAAAGTCCTGATGTCTTTAGAAACCTGCACCCCTCTTAGATGCATCTTCAGGCATGCTCCTTTTCTGATCAAGCTCCGAGATGCCCAAATATCTCTGCTCTTTTCTTCAGTGCTCCTTATTCTCATTATGAATCTTGTTAAAAGTATCCAGCAATACCAGTGTAGCTACTTAAAGATTTGTTGCCTTGAAATTTCTTCTACCGAGTAAGTTAGTCTGTCATTTTTAAGCTAATACTCCTAGAAAATCTCAGGGCATGGAGATAATGTATTCAAATTCTTTGCCACAACGTGATAAGAATGGCCCCCAATTCAATTTCTAATAGAATTATCATTTCATCTGAAAGCCTCATGAGTGTAGTGTTACTGTCCACACATTAAGCAGCACTCTGATCTTCTCGGCCTTCATAAAAATCATCTGGGAAGCTTCATGTATAGCATTGTAGACTTCTATTCTGCTCCTCCAAATTTTTACAAATTCTCCTCATAAGCCAATTCTAAAATGTTCTGAATCATATAATCAGATACAGTCCCAGAAAACAATTCTCTTCTCATTACCAATTTTCCCAGTTAGTCAGGTGTCTGTCACTCTAAGAAATATCTGAGCTCATTTATTTGTAAACATAAAATGTTTATTTTGGTTCAAAGCTTTGAAGATTTCAGTCAATGACTGGTTGGCATCATTGGTTTTGAAAAAGATAACACTGAGTACAGTGCCACCTTAACTCTTATGTGACAGTTAATTATAGTGTCGACTTGATTAACATATGCCCAGCAGATTAGTTGAATGCTGTTCTGGATGTGTCTAAATGACTGACTTAGTGAAGACAGAAGACCTACGTTGGTTGTGAGTGCACTCACTAGTATAATTTTAGCCAAATGGAATGAAAAGAGAAAGAAGGGCAGGGTTTGCTTGTGCCTTTTTGAAGGGGCTCCAGTCCTTTCAATCACCATTGGACATCAATGGCTACAGCGCAGATCCTTCAGCTTCCTTGTACAGGACTGCATGGGAATCTGCAGCGATTTCCAGGTCTTTGCCCTTTCCCTGGATCCTGCAGCTCTCCACTGCATACACTGGGCTTGGTTGGGTTTTCCTACACCTGACTGAAGGGTGTGGAAGCTGCCTTGTAAATCCTTTGTATATATAATTTATATTAAATCCATTCGTGTAGTGAACCCTTTGAGTAGGCTTTTGCAATGACCAGGAGACATCATTCTAGGCTGCAATTCTAAAAAGTTTTTGTCAGTCCCAACAATGCCAAGATGAGGGCATTTGGGGAACATTCAAGATTCAGATAATAGCTTACTGGAAGGACTGCAGTTCAGCTTAAATTTTTATGTTGTGTCCAGCAATATATATCTGACTTTAACTTTTTGACAAGAACTATAATTCTCAGTCACATAAAAGGCATTCAGAGATACTTACAGATCATTTAGTTCCAAAGACAACTTTGATTTCTCTCACATGAAAAATCCAGAATATAAATAAATGAAAGAGCCAGATATAAAACAGGATTCAGGAAGGTAGATGTTTGCTAAAGGCAAAAGAGTCAAGAGATGGAAGAAGGGGGGAGGTTAGAAGGAGAGTGGACTAAAAACAATGATATGTTATTTACATACACCAACACCCCAAGATGAATATAAACATTATATAGAGCTAATGCGTAATTATAAAAAATAAGGAAAATGGTTAAACATTCATGAAATGTAGCAATTTCTTTAAAGCAAAGAAAATGAGCAGAGGAGGAATCAGTGACAGCAATTCAATTGCCATACACAAATCTGGATGAGAAATCCAAAAGGCGGTTCTCTTCTATTTTCTTTGTGGCACAGATGGCGTGGTGTTCAAATTCAGCTGCCAACTTGATTTGTTTGCGAGTCACTGAGGGAATTAAGAAAGTTCGTTTTGTGATTTGACTCAGAAGATCCCGGAGGCCTGGCCTTGGGGTCCATGGCTGTTCTCTCGCCCCTTCCTCTCCACTGCTGCTTCCTGTCTGCCTTCCTGTCCACCATGAACTAAGAAGCTTTGCACCACGACATCTTCCCAATGTGATGATCCTACCTGGAGCTAGCTGATGCTGGGTTGAGTCCTTTGAAACTCTGAGCCTAAACACACCTTTCTTCTTTGAAGTTGTGTATGCCGGGTATTTGGTCTCAGCAACAGAAAGCTAACCAACAGAGATTACTATTGCATCTATGAGAAAAAAATCCAAGGAAAACAAGAGAAAGAGTACATGTGCACATGCTAAGTTGCATCTGGAATTAATTCTCCATGAGGAAGTTTATCAGGAGATTGAATTAGAGAGATAGGCAGGAACCAGATTGCAAACAGGGAAAAGGATAACAAGGGACTACATAAAAATAGTGGGGAATTAGTAGTGGGATTAACTTATTACTATAGTGTCTACTGAATTAGTTAATTATATTATTGAAATAATTAATTTTTCCTGTGAAAGTTATTGTTTTCTGTAACTGCAATGTATAACCACCCTAGTCAAACTGGAATATTTTAAAGATTCTGTGCTGGGATAGGATTAACATTTAATGACTGATCTCTTCTGGGTGTGCTAAGAGAGGATAAGGAACATAGCATATTTTAAGTCTTTTGATACAGGCAGGACTGGCAGTAACCGTTTCCACGTAAATAAAAAATATGGAAGAAATAATAAAATTTCCTGACTAAAACATGAGTTACACTTTAGATGTGTTCAGACTGAGATTCTTGTAGGAGTTCAATTTGTGATGTGTACAAGCATTTGCAAAGTTGGTTGGGAAATCAAGAGCAAGGCCTTCAGTACAAGAATAAGAACAACAACAAAACAATAAACCCTTAGAAATCGTTAAAATAAGATAGGAATTGAGAAGTTGAAGTGATACAGAAAGCTACATTTACTGACTTGTGTTATTACTTGAAAGAAGAAAATAATCAAAGAAAGAATTCTCATGAACAGCAACAACAAACAACTTATTAAAAGAGGAAAAGGCTGTAAGGAAAGTGGAAAACAATAATCACAGACAACTAAAGAAAACAGGGCTTGCTTAAATAAAAAGTAAAAGCTATTTCTGGAAGACTAAAAACTAATTCAAGATATTTTTGTCAGTTTTCAGAAGCTCATAGACAAAAATGGGAAAGAAAAACAAAATTTGAAAACACAGGGAGAAGTGACCATGGTCTAGATGTCATCTACATCTGTCACGGGCAAGGTTTTTGTGTCATCTCTGGGCTGTGGGTAAAGTTCTTATTCCTTTCATTTCAATGTTATCTTGGTTAGGGTAATAACTACATGGTTACCTTAATCAGAGCTTTTTATATGTTAACACTTTGACTCTTTGTTGTTTTACCGTAATCAAAGAAAATTCTACAATAGCCTTGACAATTTTCTTCTCCACCAGTATTTTTTGATCTAGTCAAATCATTTTCTTTCTATTTTATCAAATGTGTAACAATTTGTTTTGCAACTGGAACTTGTAGATTATATTCTGTAGACCTCTTTTCACTTCCTATTTTTCTGAAACAGCCCCACACATTCCTCAGCCTGAAGCATGTGAGTGATCTTCCTTGAGCCTAACCCTTCCTAGTACCCAGCCCTCATCAGGGTTCCACAGCCTGTCTCTATGTTCCTGCTGGAGCCACTGTATCTATGTACATCCTCTCTGTGAGTTGTTGGTTTGTTACACAGCTCTGCTCTCAGTCTTGAAGCTATTTCTTGAGAGCTTGTTTGGAGGTTCTAGCAGGGGAGCGCAGCTACTCGTATACCCTTGACCGAGGAACGGTCCTCCTCTATCGGGGGTGGTCGTCCTCTTCGACCGAGCGCGCAGCTTCGGGAGGGACGCACATGGATCATTGAGGGAGGAAGGGGACACCCGCCTAGCCAGCCAGATCAGCCGAATCAACCCTGGCGATCAATGGGGTGACAGATGTCGCAGCCAGATCGCCCTCACATCC